>CAUYLG010011247.1:0-103579 GCA_963573385.1 Cacajao melanocephalus | reverse complement strand
TCACTCATAGGTGGGTGTTGGACAATGAGAACATGTGGACACAAAGAGGGGAGCATCACACACTGGGGTCCATTGCAGAGGACTACAGGAGGGATAGTGGGAGGGAGGGTGGGGGAGGGACAACGTGGGGAGAAATGTCAGGTGTAGGTGATGGGGGGATAGTGGCAACAAACCACTATTGTTCCTATGCAACAATCTTGCATGATCTGCACATGTACCCCAGAATCTAAAGTACAATAAAAAAAATTATTTGACCATATACAGAAAGTTTTATTTTTGAATTTTTTATTTTATTCCATTAGTTTATATGCCTGTGCTTTTGTCAATACCACACTTTTTGGATTACTGTTGTTTTGTAATAAGTTTTGAAGTCAGGAAATGTGAGTCATCCAATTTTGTTTTTCTTTTTAAAAAACGTTTTAGATATTCAGCATTCCTTGAAATTCCATGTAAGTTTTAGGATAGGTTTTTCTATTTCTGCTCCCCAAAAAATGTCATTGGAATTTTGATAGTGATTAATTGAACCTATGAATCGTTTTCAGTCATATTGTCATAGTAACAAGAAATATTACTTCTTCCAATCCAGTGATGTTTGGTTCCTTTTTATAATTTTTAACTTTTCTCAATACTTTTATTTTTTCCATATTATCATTCTCCTTATTTAGTTTAATTCTTGGTGATTTTCTTTAGCACATTGAGGATATTTGAAATACTTGTTTTAATGTGTTTGTCTGATAAATCCAATGCCTATCCTTCTTCTGGGATGGTTTTTGACATTTTATTTTTTTCCATTCAATAGGCTATATTTTTCTATTTCTCGTATTCATTGCAAACTTTTGTACTAATAATTTAGCATTTGAAAAAAAAATCTTTCTCACTCTTTGCAGACTGGCTCTGTGCCAAAGCAGTGCTTCACTAATTAGTTGAGCATATTGTGGGTCTTGCAATAATCCTGAGGTGAAAACTTAAGTTCTTCTCAGGTCTTTTCTAAGCATGCATTCTACCTGGACCTATGTGTGGCTTTTTTTGAGTCTCACATACACATGGTTGCTTTTCAATGTCTTAATTTTCCAAAAGTCTTACCCTAGTTTCTTTTCAGGGCCTTAGATGGTCTATTAGATGTTTCCATCAATAACTATTTGCCTCAGGTGTCTTCACATTTACAGTCTAACTACACATTTCCCAAGCTATTCCTGCTGCTTTTCCCACCTGAGATCTGAGATAGGCGAAACAGAAACTGGTCCTTCATGCAGCCCCTAGAATCGTTAAAAGTTCACATATATAAGGTCTGATAAACTACTTTCAGTCAAAAGATGGAATTGAGAGTTGGGCTGCTGCCTCCTCCAAACCAAGACTGTGCTGTACCTGAGATGGGGTGGGGCAAATGAGGTAAAAATGCCACAAAATATCTTACCATTTTGAATATGGCTTTTTTTTTTTTTTTTACTGGGCATTTACTTGGTTGCTGTAGCTCTTTGGCTATTTTCCAACAATTCTATAAGTTTATTTTTGTCAGTTTCTTAGCTTCCTGATGTTTCTGTGGCGGAACAAGAGCCTGGAGCTTCTTAGTCTGCCATTTGTTGATATTACTCTTCACAATGTTTTAAATTTCTTAACATTCCTTTCACCTTCTTGCTCTAACAAAAACCTAGATATCCAATGGGGATACTACTTTCCCTGAAGTTCTTTCAAATGGTGATTATTTTCACTTTCACATCCATGTAACCTAGAGCCTGAGGTAAAATAGACATCTTCCTTGCTCCACATTGCTGCTTAAAAACCATTTCTCCTTTTTCCTTTGAAGATCGATGAAGTTTATGCTAACAACTATGCCATCTGCTGCATTTCATTGTCATTGTTTAGTACTAAAATGCTGTTTACGTCTCCTCATTCATTTCCATCTTTAGCACCTGGTTCATTGTCTTCCTCTCTCTCCATCATGAATACTATTAGCATTATTGATAACTACAGCATTCATTTAGATAATATATACAAAAATCCTTGCTTTTCAGAGTTGATGTAGTCTTCCTTTAATGATTTCTTCCTCCTATCCACCTCAACCATTAACCCCCACTGTTACATTCCACCCATCAACAATCGTTGCCTTGCCTCCAAAAAATTAAATTTAAGCATTCTACTCTAACCTCAAACTCTTTTTTTTGTTCAATTACTTAATTACCCCACACCATTAATTCTTCAAATCCATTAAGCCTCTACTCTATGTACCTTACCATTTTTTTCACTATACAGCACTCCCTATGTCTATTCATCTCTACTCATTCAGCTTAAATTCATTGACATCTCTATACTTTCTCTTTTGTTAGTATTCTTCAGCCCCATGTGGCACCTGGACAAAATAGGACAAGTCTCATTCAAACTACACAGAAAGCATATACTGAGATTTCTCATACTGTCAGCATCAAAGCAACTGGCAATGCCTGACTAATAACACTGGTAATTTTATTAATTAGGACCTCTAGTGTTTTGTTTTGCTGCCTTGAGGCTTGGTTTAAAAAGATCACATATAAGTTTATCTAAGATACAGCAGAAAAAAATAAATTTTAAAAATAAGAGAGGAAGTTTTAAATGATCTACTTTGTGAAAGAGGAAAAGATAGGGGCAGTACAGTGAAAGCATCAAAGCAAATAATTTAAAAGAATTTCTCCACAAACAAAATTCGCTGGTGTAATGAGAGAGCAGAGGGACATTTTTAGTTTACCTCATTTGGTTTTGTCAAAGCGGTTCTGTAATCTGCAAAAAGTGGAAAAGTTTGGTGTCTGCTTCCTTTCCCTCGATTCCTCCAGTTATTATTGCCTCATTATACAGTCATTTGTACAATGTTTGGCAGACATTTGCTGTTGCATAAATTAAAGTCATGGAATCTCGTTTTGCCTACAGGTCTTTATGAAAACAGAAGCAACATTTTTATTTGAATGTCAAAGTTTGTCAACCATTAAACTGATTGATTTTTCATTATACAATCCAATAGAATAGGCAATCTTCAGTTTGTATGCAACATTACTCCGAGAAAAAGACTCATCTTTGAAAAATCCTTCATGCTTATACTTTAAAAATGATATTCCTTTCACAAGACAGCCTCATGTTTTAAAGCTATCTTTATACATGAATTGCTCTATTCATATGCCTAGTACAGGTATAGCATGGTAATTCACCTCACTGGAAAGAAAGAGCTTTTCTATTTTGTAGTAGCAACATTAGCCTTTTAAAATTATATTATATTTTATTTTAAACACTCTCAGAAAGAACCTATTGTTCACGCCATGTAGATTGTGGCCCTGAAAAAATGATGAAATTAACTGTCTTGGAAATGGGAGAGTCTTTACACAGAACTAACAGGTCTCAGCAGCTGTGTTGTATTTTCTATACAAATCCTTTAAAATGTTCCTGAAATTCTTTTGTAGGCACACCTGGCATGGAAATAGTCTAGGCTAAATTGTAGATTCATTTACCCTTTGGCTATGCCTCTAAAAATGTCAGCAAGGATGTCAGTTCGTGCCAAGTACTGCTGGAGCAGCTGGTGGTTGGTTAGGAATGGGAGAGCAACCTTTATATTGGCTTATTTATTTGGAGCAAACAAAGAAAGATGTAAATTTCCACAGTCACATCTTTGCTTCATTAAGGCAGATGTGTATCTGCTGTTTGTATGTCATATAATCCCAAAGCAGAACTAGGAATAAAAATTGTCCTTTGTTTAAAAACCTCACTAAAAATGTCAAAAAGAGAGAAGAATTTTCTAACAGTAGGAAACTTCATGAGGTAGAATGCCTTTTCCTAAATATTTAAGATATATAACTTCTAAGAAGACAAAAAAGCGGTCAATGAAAAATAACCTATGTTGAAAAGGAAATTCTGAAAGAAAAGTAAACTAGTTCAGCTTGTAGAATCAACATTATAAAGTGAGAAATCATGAAAGGAAGAAAGTGGGAAATTGATGCTCACACCTTGCTAGGTTAGTAGCCTTGAATTTCTAAAAGTGTTGGTGAAGAGAGCTCAAAGAAACTAAATTATTATATAATAGATCTTGAAAACAAATTATCAATACACATGGTGAACTTCCAGATATTGTGTGTTGAAGGTCACTGGCAAACTTAGTTAAAGTTATGACACATGCACTAAAATGAGCTTTCTGAAATGACAACACTGGTCCTGCTTACAAATGACAGAGAAACAAATTCTGGTTCATTAAGACAAGATCAATAGTAATATAAATAATATTTTTAAATTGTTCTAGTAAAAAGTACTATCATTTCAGTGATCTGTCAGGTAGTATAAGCTTTATGCTAAGTTGCAAAACTCTTGAGGGTATTTTGAGTTATGGTCACTTCCTTGCTTCTCTACGTTTGCTCTATTACAAGCTGCTCCCTAGACCTATAACTAATCTGATATGGTTTGGCTTTACGTTTCCACCAAAATCTCACCTTGAATTGTAATAATTCCCACGTGTCAAGGGCTGAACCAGGTGGAGATAACTAAATCATGGGGGTAGTTTCCCCCATGCTGTTCTCACAATAGTGAGTGACTTCTCATGAGATCTGATGGTTTTATAAGGGCCTTCTCCCTTCACTCAGCACTCATTCTCCTTCCCCCCCGCCAGGAAGAGGTGCCGCCCTCCATGACTGTAAGTTTCCTGAGGCCTTTCCAGCCACGTAGAATTTGAGTCACTTAAAACTGTTTTCTGTATAAAATACTCAGTCTCAACTATTTCTTCATAGCAGCATGAGAATAGACTCATACACCATCTCACATCAATCATGGTGGCTACTACTAAAAGGTTATAAAATCAACAGATGGTGGCAAGGTTGTGGAGAAAAACAAATACATTTACACTGTTGGTGGGAATGTGTATTAGTTCAACCATTGTGGAAGACAGTGTGGCAATTCTTCAAAGACCTAGAGGCAGAAATACCATTTGACCCAGCAATCCCGGTACTGGATAGATACCCAAAGGAATATGAATTATTCTATAATAAAGATACATACACATGTATGTTCATTGCAGCATCATATGCAATAGCAAAGTTATGGAATCAATCTGAATGCCCATCAACGATAGACTGAATAAAAACGATGTGGTACATATACACCATGGCATACTATGCAGTCGTAAAAAGGAACAAGATCGTGTCCTTTGCAGGGAAATGAATGGAGTCAGAAGCCATTAGCCTCAGCAAGCTAATGCAGGAACAGACAACCAAACACTGCATGTTGTCACTTATAATGGAAGCTGATCTATGAGAACACATGGACACATGTGGGGGTGGGGAGAACAACAGACACTGGCACCTGCAGGGGGCATGTGGAGGGGAAGAGAATCAGGAAGACTAGCTAATGGATACTGGGCTTAATATCTGAGTGATGGGATGATCTATGCAGTAAATCACCATGGGATACACTTATCTATGTAATAAACCTGCACATCCTGCACATGTACCTCTTAAATTAAAATAAAAGTTGAAAAACAATAATTAACTCTTCAACTAGGAGACTTTAATTTTATAAGAAAAAATAAATTAAAATGCATTTTAAAATGAAAAAAGCACACCTTTACATGTAGTAATTTTTAATTTAATGAAAAAGTCAAATAATGCTTCCATGAAGAAATCAGTCACACAAACAAGTCCTTACCCCATTAGGGAAAACACTGTCAGAGCAACATAATAAATTATACAAAAGGGGGCATTCCATTTAGGTAGTGATGTATCAAACATGGTCACAAATTGTTTAAAGTGTTAAAATTGTTGATGTTAAATAATGTATGTTAAAAGTGTTGTGTTCCAAGTTCCTCGTTTAGATACTATTCAGACTTCTGGCATTCCTGGTCACTTTATATTAAGAAAAGGAGAAATGTGTTTTTCAAGAAATGCAAATAAATACTTATAAAAAATATAAAACGTATTCAAACAATGTTTCTAAGAATTACATATTATATAATAATAAAAACATTATTTACAGTCATAAACTTTGCATCCAACAAAGGTTTAATATCTGGAATCTATAAGCAATTTAAACAGTTCAACAAGCCAAAAACAAATTACCCTTTTAAGAAAGAGGCAAAAGTCTTGAACATGAACAACATTTCTCAAAAGAAGATATATAAGCGACCAATGGACACATGAAAAAACGTTCATCATCACTAACCATCAAAAGAAATCCAAATCAAAACCGAAATGAAATATTATCTCACACACAAGTCAGAATGAGTATTATTAAAAAGTCAAATAATGACAGAGGCTGGTGAAGCCACAGAGAAGAGAGAAGGCTTATGCATTGTTGGTTCTAATGTAAATTAGTTCAGCACAGTGGAAAGCAGCCTGGTGATTTCTCAAAGAACTTAAAGCAAAACTACCATTCAATCCCATTACTGGGCATATATCCAAAAGGAAAAAAATTAGTCTACCAAAAAGACACATGCACACATATGTCCATCAACAGAACTATTCACAGTAGAAAAGACATGGAACCAAACTAGGTGCACATCAACCGTGGATTGGATAAAGGAAATGTGATATATATACTATGGAATGCTACACAGCCATAAAAAAGATCAAAATCAACATGTTCATTGCAAAACATGGATGCAGCTGGATGCCATTATTCTAAGCAAATTAACGCAGGAGAATAAAACCAAATATTACATGTTCTCACTTGCAAGTGGGAGCTAAACAATGGATATTTTTGGACATAAAGATGGCAGTAAGTAGACACTGGGGACTACTGGGTAGAAAGGCAGGGAGAGGGACAAAGGTTGAAAAACTATTGGGTACTGTGCTCACTTCTTGGGTGTTAGAATCCATAGTACCCCAAACATCAGCATCATGCAATATGCCAAGGTAGCAAACTTGCACATGTAACCCTTGAATCTAAAATAAAAGTAGATAGCAAAAAGTCATTAATTGATTAAAAGGCAGTGTCCTGAGCTCCTGAAGGATGAGTGTGACTGTGGCTACCCAGAGCAGGCTGTGAGAAGAACCTGACCTTTTGCTGGTCAGTGAAAAATCAAACTTTGGTACAAGTCAGGAAGCTGACATCTCGTTGTAGACATGGTGTCACAATTACAGGATGGTCAATTAGATGCAGCTGGAAAGTGCCGCTCCCACAGATGGAGACCACATTTAAACTATCAGTATAATTTGAACAGATCTTTGGAGAGAACGTGCTGAATGTAGGTGAAGAAAAGACACAATTACTGAGGCTTAAGAGAAAGGAAGCTGGGAACCCCATGTGGGGTGCCAAATGTTAAGTCTGGTTTCCATTTCTGAGCAGTGCCTGGGAAGGGAACACAGCGGCAAACACAAAGGAACCACTTGTAGGAGTCTGTCTACGGCCCATTGCTCTCAAGTGCCATCTACTGGATTGCAGCCCAAACTACAACACCAACAATAATTCTGCCCCCTGCAAAACGAAGAGCAAGCATTGAAGGACAAAGACCTTCTACAGACCTTAATCTTCTGAAAATTCCAGAAACAAAGCCAATAAATATACTCAATTTACACTAAAATTAAAAGAATGCCAGACCTCTAAGATGAAAAAGAATCAGTGCAAGAACTCTGTCTATTCAAAAAGTCAGTGTCCCTATACTTCCACATGAGCCCATGCCTTCCCCAGTGATGATTCTTAATCAGTGTGAATTGTCCAAAATGGCAGAAATGGAATTCTCAATCTGGATGCCAAGGAAGCTCATCGATATCTAGGAGAAAGCTGAGACTCGATCCCAGAAAGCCAAGCAATCCAGTAAAATTATTTGAGAACTAAAAGATTAAATGCTCATTTTAAGAAAGACTACTTACTGAGCTGAAAAATTTACTATAAGAACGTTATAATACAACCAGAAGCGTTAGCAGAATAGACCAAGCTGAGGAAAGAATCTTAGAACTAAAAAACTGGTTCTTTGAACCAACGTAGATAACAATAAAGAAAAAAAATTAAGAAAAGCTTTAAAAACCTCCAAGAAATATGAATTTTGTGAAGAGACCAGATCTACCACTCTCTCTACCCTGAGAGAAAAGAAAAGAGAATAAGCAACTTGGAAAATATATTTAGGGATATATCCATGAAAATTTTTCCCTAACATCATTAGACAGGTAAATATGCAAATACAAGGAATACAGAGAACCCCAGCCAGATAGTACACAAGACTCTCATTCACAAGGCACAGAGTAATCAGATTCACCAAGGCCAATGCAAAATAAACAATTTTAAAGTCAGCTAGACAGAAGGGTAAGGTCACCTAGATAGGGAACCCTATCAGACTAGCAGCAGACTTCTCAGCAGAAACCTTACAAGCCAGAAAAGATTGGGGACCTATTTTCAGTGTCCATAAAAAAAAGGATATTTCAACCAAGCATTTTATATCCTGTCAAACTAAGTTTCATATGTGAAGGAAAAATAAAATTATTCTCTGACAAGCAAATGCTGAGGGAATACATTTCAACCAGATCAGCTTCACAGCAGGCCTGGAGGTCCTTAAGGGAGTGCTGAATATGGATGCAAAAGAATGACAACTGCTACCACAAAAGCACGCTTATGCACATGCCTAATGGCACTATAATACAACAGTGAAGTCAAGTCTATATAACAACCAGCTAACAACATGAAGACAGGATAAAAATCCCAAATATGAATACTAACCTCGACTATAAATGGGCTAACTACCCCATTTAAAAGACACAGAGTGGCAGGTAGACAAAAAGACAAGACTGAACCACCTATTGTCTTCAAGGGACCCATCTCACGTGTAACAACATCCACACACTCAAAGTAAAAGAGTGAAGTAAGCTCTACCATGCAAATGAAAAACAAAAAAAAGCAGGAATTGGTAGTCTTACATCAGATAAAAGAGACATTAAACAAATAAAAAATAAGAAGGACTATGAAAGGCATTACATAATGATAAAGGGTACAATCTAACAACAAGCCATAACTATTCTAAAGATTCATGTACCCAACAGTGGAGCACCCAGATTCATAAAACAACTGCTTGTCCTACAAAAAGACTTAGACAACCATTCAACAATAATGGGACATTTCAACATGCCACTGATGGTATTAGATCATCAAAGCAAAAAACTAATAAACGATGGAACTAATGTCAACACTTGACTAATTGGACCTAATAGACATCTATAGAACACTTCATCGAAAAACCACAGAATATAAATTCTTCTCATCTGCACAGAGAAGATCTTCCAAAGTCAAACACATACTTGGTAATGAAACAAGTCTCAATAACTTAAAAAAAAAAAATAACTAAAATTATACCAAGCACACACTTGGCCCACAGTGCAATAAAGATAGAAATAAATACCAAGAAGATCCCTCAAGACTACAGAAATACATGAAAATTAAATAACTAACTTCTGAATAACTCCTTGGTGAACATTGAAATTAATGCAGAAATAAAAATTATATTAAATTAATGAAAATAGGGACACAACTTACCAAAATATCTGGAATGCAGCCAAAGCCATTTCAGGAGGAATGTTTATAGCCTTAAAAACCTTCATCAAGAAGTCATAAAAGTCTCAAATTTAAAATCTATCTGTTCACCTAAAGGAACCAGGAAAAGAATAACAAACCAAAACCAAACCTAGCAAAAGAAAAGAAATAGTGAAAATTACAGAACTTAATAAAATGAAGATGCAAACATTTATCACAAAGATCAATAAAACAGACTTGATTTAAAGAAAAAAAAAATCAATAGGCCTCTAGCTAGCTTACCAAAGAAAAATAAAGAGAAAATCCAAATAAGCAGAATAGAAATGACAAAGGTAGTATTACAAATGATCCCACAGAAATACAAAAGATCCCCAGAGACCACTAGAAAAAAATTATGCACACAAGTAAAAAAATCTAGAGTAAATGAATAAATTCCCAGAAACACACAATATACCAAGATTGAATCAGCAAAATCGAAATCCTGAATAGTTAAATTTCAACTTTTGAAGTTGAATCAGTGATAAAGAGCCTACCAACCCAAAAAAAAACCCTGGAACAGCTGGATTCCCAGCTGAATTATACCAGATTTACAAACAAGAAGTAATACCAATCCTACTGAAACTATTCCAACAATTTGAGGAAGAAGGGCTTCTCCCTAACTTATTCCATGAAGCAAGTCTAATACCAAAAGCTGGCAGAGACAATGAAAAATGAAAACCAGGGGCCAGTATCTCTCATGAACATAGATGCAAAAAGCCTCAACAAAATGCTAGAAAATTGAATCCAGCAGCACATCCGAAAGTTAATACCACAATCAGGTAGGCTTTATTCATAGGATGCAAGGCTGGTTCAACATATGCAAATAATAAATGTGATTCATCACATAAACATTCAGAACCAAAAGCAAAAACCATATGCTTATCTCAATAGATACAGGACAAGCTTTTGATAAAATCCAACATTCCTTTATGATAAAAACCCTCGACAGACTAAGCATAGAAGAACATACCTTAAAATAATAAGAGCTATCTATGACAAACTCACAGCCAACAGCATACTGAATGAGCAAAAGACGGAAGCCTTCCCCTGAGAACCGGATCCAGGCAAGGATGCCCACTCTCTCCACTCCTATTCAACATATTACTGAAATTTCAAGCCAGAGCAATCAGGGAAGGGAAAAAAATAAAAGGCATCCACATAGGAAAAGAAGAATTCACACTGATGATATGATTCTGGGCTCTGTTAAAATGCTCCTAGAGTTGATAAATGAGGTTAATAAAGTTTCAGGATACAAAAACAATGTACAAATATTAGTAGCATTTCTGTACAGCAACAATGTCCAAGCTGAGAGTGAAATCAAAAACAAAACCCCACTTTGAAGAGCCACCGAAAAATGAAATACCCACGAATACAGCCAACCAAGTAGGTGAAAGATCTCTTCAAGGAAAACTGAAATACACCGCTGAAGTACATCAGAGATGGCACAAATAAATGGAATAACATTCCATGCTCATAGATTGAAAGAATTAATATTGTAAAAATGGTCATAGTGCCAAAAGAAATCAACAGATTCAAAGCTATTCTTATCAAACTACCAAAGTAATTCTCATAACTAGAAAAAAAACCTATTCTAAAGAAAAGGTGGTTTGTATATACCATGGAATTCTACATAGCAATAAAAAAGAATAAGATGATGTCCTCAGCAGAAACATGAATGGAGCTCGAGGCTATAAGCCTAAGCAAATTAACGCAGAAACAGAAAACCAAATAGTGCATGTTTTCACTTATGAATGGGAGCTAAATACTGAGCACATATTGACATAAGTATGGGAATATTAGACACTGTGGACTACTAGACGGTAGAGGAAGGGGGTATGCTAAAAACTTACCTATGAGGTACTATGCTCACTATCCAGATGATGGAATCTGTACTCCAAACTTCCGTATCATGCAATATTCCCCTGTAACAAATCAGTGCATAATACTCCCTGTATCTAAAAGAAAAATTGAAATAAATGAATAATAAAAATACAGAAAAATACCTTATTTACATTATCTGAAAAATTCATATTTTTTCAAAAATTTAATAGAAAAAGAGAAATTTCAGATTTTTCTTAATATGAAAGCTTTTCAATACACAAATATAATTCTAATGTTTGCCCCCATCAATAAGCATATTGCTATATTGGTATTTCCATAACATTTTAGGATTAAATATTGTTACATTATAAGACCACTACATTTGCAAAAGGGCCAACAAAGAGAAATGCAACATAAAATTTCTTTCTTAAAATATGTCTACTAAAACCCAACAAAAATGCTTGAAGAAACAACTGCATAAAGACAAGGTACACTCAGATAAGAAGCAAGTTAAACATAAGATGAAAAACGAAAGATATGCTTTTAGCTGAACTGGGATGCTGATTTCTTTTGTTGCCTAAGCAATTGATTAAAGATTTATAATTTCGTGAACTCTGTACATTGAAGCTAGTTGTTTTCTGAGATGTGTAAGCATTTTTTGAATAGAAGTGGCAAAGGAGAGTCCCATAATCTGCCTCCAGTTCATGGGTGCGTTTTGTTGGCCCATACAGTGATTTGTCATTTTTTAAACTCAATTACTTGCCAATAGTTAAAACTCGAGAGAGTTCATATTAAAATCTGAATGCCTAGCTACTCTTACTAGGTCGGAGTATTTAGCAACTATGAGCATTCATCTCTGCATGGGAAAACCATATTGCCAGAAGTGGCAGTAGTTTAACAGAAGCTGTTTAGTTTTGTTCTGTGTTGTTTTTAAATATATTTAGGAGGTACAAATGTAGATTTTCTCCATGCACATATTGCACTGTAGTGAAGTCTGGGCTTTTAGTGTATCCATTCCCTAAATGGTAAGCACTATATCCAATAGGTAATTTTTCAACCCTCACCCACTCCCACCTTCCTACTTTTCATAGTTTTAAATGTCTAGTATTCCATTCTGTGTGTTAATATATATCCATTGTTTAGCTCCCAAGTGACAACATGTGGTACTTGACTTTCTTTTTCTGAGTTACTTTACTGAGGATAATGGCTTCTAGTTCCATCCACATTGCTGCAAAAGACATGATTTCATTCTTTTTATGGCTGTATAGTATTCCATAATATATCGCATTTTCTTTATCCAGTTATCATTTGATGGACATGGGTTGATCTCCTATCTTGGCTATTGTAAATAGTGTTGAGATAAACATATGATTGCAGATATCTTTTTGATATAGTAATTTATTTTCCTTTGGGTAGATGCCCAGCAGTGAGATTGTTGGATTAAATGGTAGTTCTATTTTTAGTTCTAGAGAAATCTCCATACTGTTTTCCATAAAGGTTGTACTAATTTACATTCTTATTGAAAGTATATAAGTGTTCCCTTTTCTCCCTTTTTCTCCACATCCTCACCAAAATATTTTGTTTATTGACTTTTTAATAATAGCCATTCTGACTGGCATGAGATGGTATCTTATTGTGGTGTTAAGATGAATTTCTCTAATGACTGCTGATAAAGAGCATTTTTTCATATGTTTTTGGTCACTTGTATATCTTCTTTTGAAAAAAGTATCCTTTGCTCACTTTTTATTTGGATTTGGTATTTTGCTGTTGATTTGTTTGAATTCCTTATAGATTCTGGATATTGGTCCTTTATCTGATGCATAGTTTGCAAATATTTTCTCTTATCATGTACATTGTCTATTTACTCTGCTCATTGTTTCTTTTACTGTGCAGAAGCCCTTAGTTTAACTTAGTTATATTTGTCTATTTTTGCTCACATTTGATTTTGATGTCTTCATAAATTCTCTGCCTAGGCCAATGGCCGGAATAGTTTTTTCTAGGTTTTCTTCTAGCATTTTTATAGTTTCAGGTCTTACATTTAAATTTTTAATTCATCTTGTGTCCATTTTGGTATATAGTGAGAGATAATGGTCCAGTTTCATTCTTTTGCATATGGCTAGCCAGTTTTTCCAGCACCATTTATTTAAGAGGGTGGCCTTCCCCATTCTTTATTGTTGTTGACTTTGTCAAAGATCATACGGCTATAGATATGTTGTTTTATTTCTAGGTTTTCTAACCTGTCTTACTGACCTATGTGTCTATTTTCATACCAGTAACATGCTGTTTGGGTTGCTATAACCTTACAGTATAGTTTGAAGTCAAGTAAGGTGATGCTTCTAGCTTTGTTCTTTTTGCTACGGATTGCTATGGCTATTTGGGATCTTCTTTGGTTCCATGAGAATTTTATAATGCTTTTTCTAATTCTGTGAAAATGACATTGCTTATTTGACAGGAATAGCACTGAACCTGTGGACTGCTTTGGACAGTACAGTTACTTTAACAATATTGCCTCTCTAATCATGAGTGTAAAATGTTTTTCTACTTGTTTATTTAATCTACAATTTGTTTTATCAGTGTTTTAATGATCTCTTTGAAGAAGTCTATCAAGTTTTTGGTTAAATGTATTCCTAAGTATTTTTTAGCCCGTTGTAAATGGAATTGAGTTCTTGATTTTGTTCTCAGCTTGATTATTGTTGGGGCATAGAAATGCTATTGATTTTTGCATATTAATTTTGTATCCTGAAAATTTACCAAAGTCATTTGTCAAATCTGAGAGTCTTTTGGAGGAATCTTTAAAGTTTTCTAAGTATGAGATTATATGAGATTATGTTATCAGTATTCAGAGATAATTTGACTTACGCTTTTTCTATTTAGAATTCTTTTATTTATTTATTTATTTATTTTGCCTGTTTACTCCCACTAGGACTACTAGTGGTGAGAGTGAAGAGCTTTGTCTTCTTCCAGTTCTTAGGAAAAGTGTTTTCAACTTTTCTCCATTCATTATGATCTTTTCTGTGAGTGTGTCAGATATGACTCATTATTTTTGAAGTATGTTATTTCTATGCCTAGTTCATTGATGGTTTTTATAAAGAAGGGGTGTTGGATTTTATCAAATTGTTTTACTGCATCTATTGAGATGATCATGGTTTTTCCCTTTGATTTGAATCACATTTGATTTGAATCATATTTATAGATTTGCATATGTTGAACCATTCTTGTATCCCTGGAATAAAACCCACTTGATCATGATCAAAAAGCACAACTTTTTGATGTGTTGTCAGATTTGTACTGATTTTATTTTGTTGAAAACTTTTGTGTCTATGTTCATCAGGGATACTGGCCTGTAGTTTTCTTTGTTTGCTGTGTCCTTGTCACATTTGGTATGAAGGCGCTACAGGTTTTATATAATATGTTAAGGAGGAATCTCTTCTCAATTTTTTGGAATAGTTTCAGTAAGATTGGTACCAGCTCTTCTTTCTATGTTTGGTAAAATTCAGCTGTGAATCTATCTGTTCCATGGCTTTTATTTGTTTTTGTTTTTGTTTTGTGTGTGTGTGTGTGTGTGTGTGCAGTTTTCTTTTTTTCATTGCTGATTCGATTTCATTACTTGTTATTGCTCTGTTCAGTATTTGTATTTTGCCCTCGTTCAGTCTTAGGAGGTTGTATTTTTCCAGGAATTTATCCACTTTCTCTAGGTTTTCTGGTTGTGCACATAGAGATGTTCTTAGTAATCTTTAATGATCTGTTGGGTTTCTGTGGTATCAGTTGTAATGCTACCTTTATTATTTCTGATTATGTTTATTTGAATCTTCTCTCTTTTATTCTTTCTTTTAACTTTTTGGGTTTGAGGGTACATGTGAAGATTTGATACTTAGGTAAACTCATGTCATGGGGGTCTATTGTAGAGGTTATTTCATCACCCAGAAATTAAGCCCTGCACCCAGTAGTTATCTTTCCTGTTCCTCTCCCTCCTTCCAACCTCCATCCTCAAGTAGATGCCAGTGTCTGTTGTTTTCTTCTTTGTGTTCATAAGTTCTTATCATTTAGCTCCTGCTTATAAGTAAAAACATGTGCTATTTGATTTTCTGTCCCTGTGTTTGTTTGAGGAGAATAATAGCTTCCAGTTCCATTCATGTCCCTGAAAAAAACATAATCTCACTATTTTTTATGGCTGCCTAGTATTCCATCAGTAAATGTACTACATTTTCTTTATCCAATCTGTCACTGATGGGCATTTAGGTTGATTCCATGTCTTTGCTATGGTAAATAGTGCTGTAATGAACATATACATGCATGCATCTTTATGGTGGAATAATTTATATTTCTCTGGGTATATACCCAGTATGGAGATTGCTGGGTGGAATGGTAGTTCTGCTTCTAGCTCTTTGAGGAGCCACCATACTGCTTTCCACGATGGTTAAACTAATCTACACCCCCACCAACAGTGTACAAGTGTCCCCTTTTCTCTGAAAACCTGCCAGCATGTTATTTTTTGACTTTTTAATAACAGCCATTCTGACTGGTGTGAGATGGTATCTCATTGTGGTTTTGATTTGCATTTATCTAATTATCAGTGATGTTGAGCTTTGTTTATATGCTTATTGGCCCCATTTATGTCTTCTTTTAAAAAGTCTGTTCATGCTTCACTTTTTAATGGGGTTGCTTTTCTCTTGTAAATTTGTTAAAGTTCTTTATAGATGCTAGATATTAAACTTTGTCAAATGCATAATTTGCAAAAATTTTCTCCCATTCTGTAGATTTCTTTTGCTGTGCAGAAACTACTAAGTTTAATTAGATTCTGCTTGTCAATTATTGCTTTTGTTGTGATTGGTTTTGGTGTCTTTGCCATATAATATTGGCCTGTTTCTATTTCCAGAATGGTATTACTTAGGTTATTTTCCAAAGTTTTTATAGTTTTGGGTTTTACATTTAAGTGTTTAATCTATCTTGAGTTGATATTTTATATGCCATAAGGAATAGGTTCAGCTTCAATCTTCTGCATATGGCTAGCCAGTTATTCTAGCACCATTTATTGAATAAGGAGTTTTTTCCCCTTTGCTTGTTTTTGTCAGCTTTGTTGAAGATCACATGGTTGTAGGTGTGCAGCCTTGTTTCCCGGCTCTGTATTCTGTTCCATTGATCTGTGTGCCTGTTTTTGCAGCAATAGCATGCTATTTTGGTTTCTGTAGCCCTGTAGTACAGTTTGAAGTTGGGTAGTGGTTCCTCTAGCTTTGTTATTTTTGCTTAGGATTGCTTCGATTATTCAGGTTCCTTTTTGGTTCCATGTGAATTTTTAAGCAGTTTATTCCAGTTCTATGAAGAATGTCATTGTTAGTTTAATAAGAATAGCATTGAATCTGTCCATTGCTTTGTGGAGTGTGGCCATTTTAATGATATTGATTCTTTGTATCAATGAGCATGGAATATTTTTTTAATTTATTTGTGTCTTTTCTGATTTTTTTGAGTAGTGTTTAGTAATTCTCATTGTAGAGATATTTTATTTCCCAGGTTAGCTGTATTCCTAGGTATTTTACTCATTTGGTGGCAATCATGAATGGGATTGCCTTTCTGATTTGGCTCTTGGCTTGGCTGCTGTTGATGCATAGAAATGCTATGAACTTTTATACATTGATTTTGTATCTTGAAATGTGCTGAAGTTGTTTACCATCTGATGGAACTTTTGGCCCAAGACTACAAGATTTCTAGATATAGAATCACGTAGTCTGCAAACAGAGATAATTTGACTTCCTCTCTTCCTATTTTGATGCCCTTTATTTCTTTCACTTGCCTGATTAGAAAGGGCTTCCAATACTATGTTGAACAGGAGTGGTAAGAGAGGGCAACTTTGTGTTGTACCAGTTTTCAAGGGGAATGCTTCCAGCTTTTTCCCATTCAGAATGATGTTGACTGTGGGAGTGTCATAAATGGCTCTTATTATTTTGAAATATATTTCCTCAATATCCAGTTTATTGAAAGTTTTTAACATAAAGGAATGTTGAATTTTATTGAAAGCTTTTCCTGCCTCTATTGAAATAATCATATAGTTTTTGTCTTTATTTCCGTTTATGTGATGAATCACGTTTATTGATTTGCATGTGCTAAACCAATCTGAAGCCTGCTTGATATTGGTGAATAAGCTTTTTGATGTGCTGCTGGATTCAGTTTGCAAGCATTTTATTGAGGATTTTTGCATCAATATTCACCAAGGATATTGGCCTAAATTTTTGTTTCGTCATTTCTCTGACAGGTTTTGGTATCAGGATGATGCTGGCCTTGTAGAATGAGTTGCAGAGGAATCCCTCCTCCTCAGTTTTTTTTGTAATAGTTTTGGTAAGAATGGTACCAACTCTTCTGTGTACATCTGGTAGAATTTGACTGTGAATCCATCTGGTCTTGGGCATTTTGTTGATTGGTAGGCTATTTATTACTGGTTCAACTTTGGAGCTCATTATTGATCTGTTTGAGGAATCAGTTTCTTCCTGGTTCAGTCCTGGGAGGGTGTATGTGCCAGAAACTTATCCATCTCTTCTCGGTTTTCCAGTTTGTGTGCATAAAGTTGTTCATAGTAGTTTCTGGTGGTTATTTTTATTTCTGTGGAGTCAGTGATAACATTCCCTTCTTCATTTTTAATTGTGTTTATTTGCATCTTCTCTCTTTTCTTCCTTATTCGTCTAGCTAGTGACTTATCTGTATCACTAATTTTTTCAAAAAAACAACTCCTGAATTCATTGATCTTTTGAATGTTGTTTTGTGTCTCGATTTCCTTCAGTTCAGCTTTGATTTTAGTTATTTCATGTCTTCGGCTAGCACTGGGGTTGACTTGTTCTTGCTTTTGTAATTCTTTCGGTCGTTACGTTAAGTTTTTAATTTGACATCTTTCTAACTTTTTAATGTAATCATTTAGTGCTATGAAGTCCCCTCCTAACACTGACTTAACTGTATCTCAGAGATTCTGGTATGTTGTATCTCTGTTCTCATTAGTTTCAAAGAACTTCCTGATTTCTACCTTAATGTCATTATTTACTCAAAAGTCATTTAGGAGCATGTTGTTTAATTTCCATCTAATTGCATACTTTTGAATGAATTTCTTAGTCTTGACTTCCAGGTTTATTGCATGTTGCTTCCAGAGTGTGCTTGGTATAATTTCAGTCTTTTGTATTTGCTGAGGATTGTTATATGTGCAAGTATGTGCTCAATTTTAGAGTATGTGCCATGTGGCAATGTGAAAATGTAAATTTTGTTGTTTTTGTGTGGAGAGTTCCTAGAAGTTTATTGAATTCATTTGGTCCAATATTGAGCTCAGGTCCTGAATGTCTTTGTTAATTTTCTGCCTCAATTATCTGTCTATTACTGTCATTGGAATGTTGAAGTCTCCCACTATTATTGTGTTGGTGTCTATGTCTCTTTGTGGGTCTCCAAGAACTCTCTCTATAAGTCTAAGTGCTCCTGTGTTGGGTGTATATATATTTAAAATGGAGCTTCTTGTTGAATTGAACCCTTTACCATTATGTAATATCCTTCTTAATTTTTGTTGGTTTAAAGACTATTTTGTCTGAAACTAGAATTGCAATTCTTGCTGTTTTCTTTTTTGCATTTGCTTCATACATTTTCCTCCATTTATTGTGAGCCCATGGGTTTCATTCTGTCTAAGATGGTTCTCTTGAAGGCTGCATGTCATTGATTCTTGCTTTTTTATCCAGCTTGCCACTCTGTGCATTTTAAGTGGGACATTTAGACCAGATGCAGTGGCCCACACACATAATCCCAGCATTTTGGGAGGCCAAGGCGAGTAGATTGCTTGAGCTCAAAAGTCTGAGACCAGCCTGGGCAACATGGCATAACCCCATCTCTACAAAAAATACAAAAATTAGCCAGGCTTGGTCGTGGTGCATGCCTGTAGTCTCAACTACTCAGGAGTCTGAGGTGGGAGGATGGCTTGAGCCTGGGAGGCAGAGATTGCAGTGAGCTGAGATCACACCATTGTACTCCAGCCTTGGTAGCAGAGTCAGACCCTGTCTCAAAAAAAAACAAAAACAAAAACAAAAACACGGGAGGAGGAGGACTTTAGCCTGTTTAAATTCAAGGTTAGTATTAATAGGTGTGGATTTGATCCTGTCATTGTACTATTACTGGTTATTATGTTGGTTTGTTTGTGTGGTTGATTTATAGTGACATTGGTCTGTGTGTTTGAATGTGTTTTTATATTAATGGGTAGTGGTTTTTCCTTTATATATTTAGTGCTTCTTTCAAGATCTTGTGAACAGCAAGTCTGGTGATAACAAACTCCTTCAACATTTGCTTATCTAGAAGGATCTTATTTCTCCTTTGCTTAGGAAGGTTAGTTTGACTGGATATATAATTCTTGGTTGAATTTTTTTTCTTTAAGAATGTTGAATATAGACCCCCAGTCTCTTCTGGCTTGTAGGGTTTCGGCTAAGAAGTTCACTGTTAGCCTGCTGATGTTCCCTCTGTAGATGACCCTGCCCTTTCTCTCTAGCTGCCTTTAACATTCTTTCTTTCATTTCAATCTTGGAAAATCTATGGGGATGATCTTGTGTAGAATCTTGCAGGAGATGTCTGTATTTTCTGAATTTGACTGTTGGCCTCTTTAGCAAGATTGGGGAAGTTTTCATGAACAATATTATGAAATACATTTTCCAAGTTGTTCGCTTTCTCCCTTTCAGGCTTGCCAATGAGTCATATATTTGGCCTCTTTACATAATCCCATACATGTCGGAGGTTTTGTTTATTCATTTTTATTCTTTTTTTCTTTATCTGGCTGTCTTATTTCAAAGAACTAGTTTTCAAGTTCTGAGATTCTTTCCTCAGCTTGGTCTATTCTGCTGTTAATACTTGTGATTGCATTGTAAAATCCTTGCATTGTGTTATTCAATTCTGTCAAATTTGTTAGGTTCTTTTTAATACTGGCTATTTTGTCCTCAACTCCTGTAGTGCTTTATTGTGTTTGTTATTTTCCCTGGATTTGGTTTTTTCATCCTCCTGAATCTTGATAATCTTCATTCCTATTCATATTTTTAATTCTATTTCTGCCATTCCAGCCAGTTCAGCCTGGTTAAGAACTTTTTTTGGAGAACTGGTGCTGTTGTTTGAAGGACATATGACACTCTGGCCATTTGAGTTACCATAGTTCTTTCTCATTTGTGCATGTGGGTATTCCTTTAACTGCAGTGTAGATTGAGTATTGTAATAGACTTCTTTTCTGGATGTTTTCACTGGGCGAAGGCTTAATGCGGAGTCTTTATTTGAAGCTTACTTCGTGTCTCTTGTTTCAAAGGGGAGAATGTTAGTGAGGTAATTTTAGTGTCGAAGCCTTGGGGTATGATTCAGTAGGTAGCACTTAAGCTTATTGGTCAGTTGGTAGATTCTTGCTTGGTTGTGTGGCTCCCTATGTTTCCCCAAAGTTACAGCTATGTTTCTTCTCAATATTCTGAAAGTGTGTGGACTTCTCTCCCTCTTTAGTACTGGCTGTAGATTGTGGCTTGGCACTCTGGAGCTGCCTACTGCAGCTCTGGGGAGATCTCAGTGTTTTTGTTCCTTCCCCAGCTTGGAAATGCAGAGAAAGGGACCTTAGTATTGGTTGTGGCCAAGGACCTTTTTTTTGTCTCCTGGAGGCTTCACCCAAGACTGATGCAGGTCAGCAATTGCTCAGTGCAATCAGCCTAGGATAGGTGGTCTATGCTTTGGGCCCAAGCCAGGGGTTCTCTGTCTAGTGACAAGCAGTGTGGACTGTGTGGGACCTGTGGGAGATGAATTAGCCTCCTCTTCTTGGGTCAACTTCAGCTTTCTGGAGGTGTGGATAAAGCACTTAGGGTCTTTGCTTTCTCATTAGTCTGATGGTAGCAAGGGCAGTTTCACTGCAGAGGTAGTAACAGAGAGGATTTCAGTTGCCCCTGGAAGCTCTGTTCAGGGGGTTTCTGAGTTATTACTGGCTCAATAGCTCTGGCTGGTGGTAGCTGGAGGCCCAGGCCTGGAGGACCTTCTCAGTGAGGAGATTTGGGATTGGGTACCCACATACCAGTCTGGTCACTTTTTCATAGAGCTACTGTGGTATGCTAGGGGCCCATTCCAGTCCCTAGTTGCCTGGAATTTTCCAGTACCTGGAGGTATCACCAGTGAAGACTGTGGAACTGCAAAGATGGCAGCCTGCCCCTGCCCCTCCCTCTGGGAGCTCCATTTCAGAGAGGTACAGACCTGTTGTCCAGTCAAACGCACTTGTAGGGTGTGGTTGGATCCCACACTGGGAGGTTTCCGTATCTTTGTGTGGTTTTGAGAGTTCCTCTTGCTATTGATTTCTAATTTTAATCCACTGTGATCTAAGGAGACACTTGATATGATTTTGATTTTTTTAAATTTATTCAGACTTGCTTTTATATGGTCAATTTTAGAGAACGCTATATAACCAGATGAAAAAAATGTATATTCTGCCTTTGTTGAGTGGTACATTCTGTACATGTCTATTAGGCCCATTCAGTCAAGAGCCCCATTTAAGTCCAGCATTTGATAGTTTTCTTCCTTAATGATCTGTCTATGCTGTCAGTGGAGTGCTGAAGTTACCTACTATTACTTTATGGATGCTGTCTACTTTCTTATGTCTAGCAATACTTGTTTTATAAATATGAATGCTCTGGTGTTACATGCATATATATCTAGGATAGTTAAGTCACCTTGTGGAATTAAACTCTTTGTCATTATATACTGCCCTTCTTCATCTTTTTTTTTTTTTTACTGTTTTTGATTTAAAATCTGCTTTATCTGATATAAGAATAGTAACCTGTGCTCCTTTTTGTTTTTCATTTGAATGATATATCTTTTTGTGTCCTTTTACTTTGAGTTTCTGAGTGTCTTTACACATTAGGTGGGTTTTTTGTAGGCAGTAGATGGTCTTGTTTTTTCATCCAATTTGCCAACATATATTTTTAATTGGAGAATTTAGGCAGTTTAAGTTCAAGTTTAATATTGATATATAATGGTTTTCTTTTCCTATCATAATGTTGTTAGCTACTTGCTTTGTATTCTCAATTGTGTTTGCTTTATAAGATCTGTACACTTTATCCTTTGTGCTTTTATGGTAGCAAGTGTCATCCTTTTGTTTCTATCTTTAGAACTTCTTTGCTAATTTTTTGTAGGACTGGTATAGCTTAGCATCTGCTTGTATGCAAAGACTATTTCTTCTTTTTGTCTGGAAAGACTATTTCTCCTTTGTTTGTCAAGCTTACCTTGGTAGAATGTAAAATTCTTGGCCGGCTTATTTTTTGCTTTGGAAGACTGAAAATAGGTTTCCGATCTTTTCTGGCTTGTAAGATTTCTGCTGAGAAGTCCGCTGTTAGTCTGATAGGTTTTCTCTTAGCTGACTTTAAGATTTTTTCTTTAGTATTGACCCTGGATAGTCTCATGTGTATATGCTTTGGTGATGCTCATCTTGTATAGTGCCTTGTAGGTGTTCTCTGAATTTCTTTTATGTAGATGCAGATTTCTTTTGTCTCTCTAGCAAGATTAGTGAAATTTTGCTGAATTATTCCCTCACATATGTTTTCAAGAACGATTACTTTTTCTATTTCAGGAATGCCTATAAATAATAATCCCATATTTCTCAAAGGTTTTGTTCATATAAAAATTATTTACTTTTGTCTGACTGGGTTAATTCAAAAGACTAGTCTTCAAGCTCTTAAATTCTTTCTTCTTCTTGGTCTAGTCTAGTGGTAAAGTTAAAAGCTTCATCACCAGACTAGACCAAGAAGAAGAAAGAATTTTGAAATTCCTTTAGTGAAATTTACATTTCTAGAAGTTCTGGTTTTTTTTGTTTGTTGTTTTTGTTGTTGTTTTTAATATAGCTATCTAGTATTTTATAATCTGAATTGTTTTTCTGGTTTCTTTGCATTGATTTTCAACTTCCTCTGGGATCTCATTAAACTTCCTTGCCGTCAATATTTTGATTATTTATCTGTCATTTTATAATTTTCATTTTGGTTAGGATTCATTGCTAGAAAGCTAATGTGATCCTTTGGAGGTGTCAAAACACTCTTTTTGTACTGTCAGAGTTTTTGCCCTGATTTCTTATCATATGAAGGAGCTGTTGTTTCTTATATTTGAATTTTCTATCATTTGGAAAAGACTTTTCAATTTTCTATTCCTTTTTCTCTTGAGGGATTGACTGTGGTGTATGTAGTGTATGATCATTCAGCTTCCTTTCTTGGTGCTTTCAGAAGGTCCAGGGTCTGTGTCGGTTCCTTGATTATGGACAGCTCTTGTGTGGTGGCTTTATCAAATGCTGCTTGTTGTTGCATTGTGTTGACTATATGAACCAACACACTATCATCTGCAGGGCTGGGAGTGTGGAGGTCTCAGTAAGGTTATCTTGTGCACTAGCACCCTGCCTTTCTAATGGCAGGTGTTTTTTTATTTGCAGGTGCAGTTCAGTCTCCAGTCCAGTTGTTAGCACTTAAGGGTAAGAGCTAGATTGCCCTCAAGTAGCACAGAAATGAGGGGAGTCAACCAATCGTTGATGATGGGGTGGTGAGGCAATAATGTTGGGGTGCACTGAGGTCTCTAGTGTGGGGAGGGGGCTGTACCAGCTCCCTGTTCTCTGCAGGCAGAAATGTGGTCAGCTTCCTATCATGCCTCTGTCTCAGTGCTGATAAACTTCAGTTTATAAAGACATTGTCCTTTGGCTCCTGGTGCAACTGAAGCCTGCAGAAATGTTCCTCTAGCAGTAACCACCAAAATGGACTTAGAGCAAAGCCTTTTCTCTCAGTTCAGAGCAGAGAGCCCTGTGGATTGTGTCTTCCCTTCATTGTCAGGACACTGCCACTCTATGTAAGGAGCAGGAGATGGGCCCAACTTTTAATATAAGACTGAGAGTCATAGGCTAACTTTTCATAAGGGTGCAGCTACTACAAAAATGCTGGAAAGGCTCTCTACATGTGTATGAACAACAGTCCCCAATGGTGAAAGCCTCTGCTGTATCCACAATGGTGGATGGGGGAGTGAGAGATGACAAACTCTCAATGTCTATTCCTGGCCACCGGTGCCACCGCATTTAGCAATTGGCACTGTACCTATATTTCCTTTGTCCAAAGAGGGGCCTTGGCAAGCTGTGCTTCCCCTTCTCCCAGAGGTGATCTGCACCAGGGCTAGATTTCCAGAGATCCTGCAGTTCCCCAGGGAACCACTGGTCTCCTGTGGTTGCCAAAGTCAGAAGAGGTTCTTGGGTATGTTTGTGGGAGATCAGGTAATTTGGCAACACAAGGGATGAGGTTCCCTGGGCAAAATACTGGCCCAAAACAGGTGAATAATCAGTATGGCACCAACCATCTCAGTTCAGGCCTAAAGTGAATGTAGGTGCACCAACACGGGCTGGTCATTCAGTGCTCTGCCCTGGGAAGTTCTCAGATTGCCATCAACAGCATTGTCCCAGGGTCACCAGGGCAGAGGGTCTCTCTACAATTTGGAGGTCAGAATCATGCTGCAGGCATGAGGGGAGCAGAGAAGCGCCACCACCTATTCTTTACATGGGACCCCAAGTTTCTTGGAGATAAATTTCTACCTTACTCTTACTGCATTACTTTTTTGTGCCCCAGCTTCTTCCAATGGACTCTTCAAGTCCTGACCTTCTTCCTTCAGCTTTCCATTCAGATCATGAGCATTCGCCTGTAACTTTGATCTTCTCTCTGAGGAGAACTGGAATCCAACGTCTTTAGCCATCATTTCTCAGTTTCTGAAGTGTCTAAATATCCTCCTTCTGAATCTCCCAGGACCTGTGTAGGTCACAGGGCAACAGAGGCTGTGACCGAGCCACTTGGAGCTTCTCAGAGCAGAGAAGACAAGTAGGAAAGGCAGAACCATGAGCTCAGTGGCAGAGACAAGGCCTTTCGTAATTTTTTATTTTTTATTTTTAACCTGGCTTCCTAGAGGTCACCCTTGTGTTTACACAATTTAATGGTCAGTAAATGATGGTCAGAGGTTTTACTCAAAGAACTTGAGTCAGGAAAGCATTGACTTAATGTTAGTGTTGCTGTGAAGAAATATCTGTGACTGGGTAATTTATAAATAAAAAATATTTATTTGGCTCATAATTCTGCTGGCTGGAAGATCAGGTGTCTGGTGAGAGCCTCAGATTGTTTCCACTCATGGTGGAAGGTGATGTGAAGTTGGCATGTGCAGAGATCACATGGTGAAAGAGGAAACAAGAGAGAGGAGAAGATTCTAGACTATTTTTAAGAACCAGCTTTTATGAGAAGTAATATTGAGAACTCACTCATTCTCCGTAGCCCCTCCAAGGAGGGAATAAATCTATTCATGAGGGATCTGCTCCCATGACACAAACACCTCCGCCTGGTCCTCACTTCCAACATTTGGAATCAAATTTCATCATATTTGGAGAACAAAAATATCCAAACAACAGAAAGCATCCACCCATTTCTGATAAATTTGTGTGTGGTTTTCAGGCAATTATCAAATACTCCCAGCTTTTAATGTCTGCCAGGCCGTGTTAGATCTCCCTGTAAATCCACACATCATTCTAGATGCCAAGAATAGCTCCTCTAACGTTCTTTCATACCCAGAACTTCCCTGTTAAATTTTAGATAATTGGTTGGTTTGCCATTGACCTCAACCAGGATTACACCCTAGACTACCATTGCTGCTGGATTTCCTTGCTCATTTTCTACCAAGTTTGCTAATTTTACTGACAATGTCCCCGGCCATAGAGTTTCCATCCACTGCTCCAAATCAAGTTAGGCCCCCATTTCAGGGAAGCTGTTGATTTTCACTGCCACTCCACTGTGGTAGAATTCCCTTACCTACCAATATTAGCACCAAGAATGCCACAGACTCTCGTTGTTCTTCCCTAAATTTCAATTACTCCTGAATAAATGCTTCTCAACTTTTTTCTTTGTCATTGTTTATTGCCAAGGCCCTAAAATGGTGGCGGGCTTTTTCAAAAACAGTATTATCCCATTTTGCAGTTACTTGGAAGCAGAGGATTTTTGCTGTCCTCTTCACTATACCATAGCCTGATGTCCCAATATTTCCTTTTTTTAATGTGAATCATTTATTTAGAATCAATAACTTGCTACAATTTGTATTAAATGATCCTTTTAGTCGGATATTAACAACAAATAGAAATCAACATAGAACAAGCTAACCTCCATCACCACAGATAAATTCTTTTTTTTAATCTTTTAAATTTAGGGATACATGTGCAGGTTAATTATATAGGTAAACTCACGTCATGGGAGTTAGTTGTATAAATTATTTCATCAGCCAATAATTAAGTCTAGTACTTAGTAGTTCTTTTTCCTGAACCTCTCCCTCCTCCCATCCTCCACCCTCTGGTCCACCAAGTGTTTTTTGTTCTCCTCTATGTGTCCATGTGTTCTCATGTTTAAGCTCCCACCCGTAAGTGAGAACATACGTATTTAGTTTTCTGTTCCTATGTTAGTTTGCTAAGAATAATGGCCTCCAGCTGCATCCATGTTCTTTCAAAGGATATAATCTCATTCTTTTTAATGGTTGCATAGTATTCCATTGTGCAAACATGCCATATTTTCTTTATCCAGTATACCATTGATGGGCATTTCAGTTGATTTCATGCCTTTACCATTGTGAATAGTGCTGAAATGAACATTCAAATGCATGTGTCTTTATGACAGAATGATTAATATTCCTTTAGGTACATACCCAGTAATGAGATTGCCTGGTCAAATAGGTCATTTTGTTTTTGGCTCTTTAAGGAATTACCACAAGGCTTTCCAAAATGGTTGAAATAATTTACACTCCTTCCAACAATGTATAAGCTTCCCTTTTCTCCACAACCTCCCCAACGTTGGTTATTATCTTTTTTGAATTTTTAATAATAACCTTTCTGATTGGTGTGAGATGGTATATCATTGTGGTTTTGATTTGCATTTCTCTAATGATCATCATGTTGAACATCTTTTCACATGTTTGTTGGCTGCATGTATGTCTTCTTTTGAAAAGTGTCTGTTCATGTCCTTTGCCCACTTTTTAATGGGGTTGTCTTGTATTTTTCTTATAAATTTGTTTCTTAGAGATGCTGGATGTTAGACCTTTGTCGATGTATAGTTTGCAAAACATTTCTCCCATTCTGAGGCTGTCTATTCACTCTGTTGATAGTTTCTTTTGCTGTGCAGAAATTCCTTAGTTTAAATAGATTTCATTTGTCAATTTTTGCTTTCATTGTGATTGTTTTTGGTGTGTTTATTATGAAATATTTGCCTAATTTTATGTCCAGAATGGTATTGCCTAGGTTGTCTTCCAGGGTTTTCATAATTTGGGGTTCTACATTTAAGACTTTAATCCATCTTGAGTTGATTTGTATATATGTAAAGAAGGGGTCCAGTTTCCATTTTCCGCATATGGCTAGCCAGTTATCCCAGCACCATTTATTGAATAGAGAAGGTTTTTTTTTTCCTATTGCTTGTTTTGTCAGCTTTGTTGAAGATCAGATAGTTGTAGGTATGTACCCTTATTTCTGGTCTCTCTACTCTGTTACATTGTTCTGTGTGCCTGTTTTTGTACTAATAACATGTTGTTTTGGTTACTATATCCTTGTAATATAGTTTGAAGTCAGATAATGTGATGCCTCCAGCTCAGTTCTTTTTGCTTAGGATTGCCTTGACTATCCAGGCTCCTTTTTTGTCTCCATATGAAGTTATAAACAGTTTTTTTCTAGTTATTTGAAGAATGTCATTAGTAGTTTGACAGGAATAACATTGAATCTATAAATTTCTTTGAGTAGTATGGCCTATTAGTGATATTGATACTTCCTATTCATGAGCATGGGATGTTTTTCCATTTGTTTGTGTCATCTCCTATTTCTTTGAGCAGTGGTTTGTAGCTCTCCTTGAAGAGATCTTTCACCTCCCTGGTTAGGTACATTCCTAGGTACTTTATTCATTTTGTGGCAAATGTGAATTGTGTTGCATTCCTGATTTGGTTCTATGTTGACCGTTGCTGGTGTATAGAAATATTATTGAATGTTGATGTCATATTCTGAGACTGCTGAAATTTTTTATTAGCTTAAGGGACTTTTAGGCCAAGACTATGGGGTTGTCTAGGTATAGGATCATGTCATCTGCAAACAGGGATAGTTTGACTTTCTTTCTTCCTATTTGGATGCCCTTTATATTTCTTTCTCCTGCCTGTTTGCTGTGGCAAGAAATTCTAATACTATGTTAAATGGGAGCAGTGAGAGAGGGCATCCTTGTCCTGTGCCAGTTTTCAAGGAGAATGCTTTTAGCTTTTGTCCATTCAGTATGATGTTAGTTGTGAGTCTGTCATAGGTGGCTCTTATTATTTTGAGGTATGTTTCCTCAATACCTAGTTATTGAGATTTCTTAACATGAAGGAGTATTGAATTTTGTTGAAAGCCATTTCTGCCTCTATTGAGATAATCATGTTTTCTTTTACGCTAGTGTCTCCTGTAGCAAATCATGTGGCTTTTGTCTTTAGTTCTGTTTATGTAATGAATCACATTTATTGATTTTTGTATGTTGAGAGAATCTTGCAACCCAGGGATAATGCCTACTTGATCATAGTGGATGAGGTTTTTGTTGTGCTGATGGATTCAGTTTGCCAGTATTTTGTTGAGAATTTTTGCATTAATGTTCAAGAATATTGGCCCGAACTTTTCTTTTCTTGTTGTGTCTCTGCCAGTTTCTTTTTTTTTTTAATCAGCATCGTGCTGCACTCATAAAATATATTAAGGAGGAGTCCTTCCTAATCAATTTTTTGTAATAGTTTCAGTAGAAATGGTATTAGGTCTTCTTTGTAAATCTGGTAGAATACAGCTGTGAATCTGTCTGGTCCTGGGGGTTTTTTTTGTTGTTGTTGGGGGGCTATTTATCACTGATTCAATTTGAGGGCTCATTATTGGTATATTTAGGGATTCCATTTCTACCTGGTTCAGTCTTGGGAAGGTGTATATGTCTAGAAATTTATTCATTTCTCCTAGATTTTCTAATTTATATGCGTAGAGGTGTTCATAATATACTCTGATGGTTATTTGTATTTCTGTGGGGGTCAGTGGTAATATCCTCTTTATCATTTCCAACTGTGTTTATTTGGATCTTCTCTTTATTCTTCTGTGGACTTATTGATCTTTTGAATGCTTTTCTGTTTCTCAACCTTCTATAGTTCAGCTCCCATTTTGGTTACTTCCTTTCTTCTGTCTAGCTTTGAGATTGGTTTGCTTTTGGTTCTCTGGGTTTTTGTTTTGTTTTGTTTTTGTTTTTAGGGGTTTTTTTTTGGGGGGTGTGATGTTAGTTCATTAAATTGAGCTCTTTCTAGCTTTTTTCTGTGGGCATTTAGTGCTATTAGTTTTCCTCTTCACACTGCCTTAGCTATGTCCCAGAGATTATAATACATTATATCTTTTTCTCATTAGTTCCAAAGAACTTCTTGATTTCTGCCTTAATTTCATTATTTATCCAAATGTAATTAAGAAGGCGGTTATTCAATTTCCATGTAATTGTATAATTTTTAGACAATTTCTTAGTCTTGATTTCTAATAATACTGCACTGTGTTCCGAGAGATAGATTGTTATGATTTCAGTTCTTTTGCTTTGCTGATGAGTGTTTTCTGCCTGATTATGTGGTTGATTTAGGAGTATGTGCTGTGTGGTGGGAAGAATAATGTATATTCTGTTGCTTTTGAACGGAGAATTCTATAGATGTCTATCAGGTCCATTTGATACAGTGCTGGGTTCGGTACTAAATGTCTTTGTTAATTTTCTGTGTGGATGATCTATCTAATACTGTCAGTGGAATATTGAAGTCTCCCACTATTATTTTGTGGAATCTAAGTCTCTTTGAAGGTCTCTAAGGACTTACTTTATTAGTCTGAATGCTCTGGTGTTGGTGCTGTTGTGTTAGGATAGTTCAGTCTTGTTGAATTGAATTCTTTGCCATTATACAATGTCCTCTGCTGTCCTTTTTGATCTTTGTTGGTTTGAAGTCTGTTTTTTCTGAAATGAGGATTGAAACCCTGTGCTTTTTTCTGTTTTCCATTTGCATTGCGGTTTTTTCTCCATCCTTTTATTTTGAGTCTATGGGTGTCACTGTTCATGAGATGGTTCTCTTAAAGACAGTATACCAATGGGTCTTCGTTCTTTATCAAGTTTACCATTCTGTGCCTTTTAATTGGGTGCATTTAGCCAATTTGCATTCAAGGTTAGTATTAATACGTGTGTATTTGATCCTGTCATGATGTTAGCTGGAGATTACGCAGACGTTTGTGTGGTTGCTTTATGATGTCACTGGTCTGTGTATTTTAGTGTGTTTTTGTAGTGGCTGGTAACTGTCTTTTCTTTCCATATTTAGTGCTTCTTCAGGAGTTCCTGTAAGTCAGGTCTGGTGGTGATGGATTCCCTCAGAATTTGCTTGTCTGAAAAGAATCTTATTTCTCCTTCACTTATGAAGCTTAGTTGCGCCTGATATGAGCTTCTGGGTTGGAATTTCTTTTCTTTAAGAATGTTGAATATAGGCCCCAATCTATTCTGCTTTTAGAGTGTCTGCTGAAATGTCCACTGTTAGTTCGAGGTGCTTCCTTTGTAAGTGACCTGACCTTTCTCTCTAACTGCCTTTAACATTTTTTCTATCATTTTGACCTTGGAGAATCTTTCTTGAGGATGTGTCTTGAGGATGGTCTTTTTGCAAAGTATCTTACTTGGGTTCTCTGCATTTCCTGAATTTGAATGTTGGCCTCTCTAGCTAGGTTGGGGAAGTTCTTATGGATGATATTCTGAAGTGTTTCTCAAGTTGGATCGATTCTCCCTATCTCTTTCAGAAATACCAGTGAGTCCTAGATTTTGTCTGTTTACATAATATCATATTTCTTGGAGGTTCTGTTTGTTCATTTTCATTCTTTTTTTCTCTATTTGTGTCTGACTGTCTTATTTCAGAAAGCCAGTCTTCAATCTCTGAGACTCTTAGCTTGGTCTATTCTGCTGTTAATACTTGTGATTGCATTATGAAATTCTTGTAGCATGTTTCTCAGCTCTATGAGGTTGGTTACATTCTTTTCTATACTGGTTATTTTGCCTGTCATCTCCTGTACCATTTTATTGAGATTATTAGCTTTCTTGGATTAGGTTTCAACATACTTCTGCATGTCAATGATCTTCATTCCTATCCATATTATGAATTTTATTTCTGTCATTTCAGACATCTCAGCCTGGTTCAGAACCCATGCTGGAGAGATGGTGTTGTTTGCAGGAAAGAAGGCATCCTGGCTTTTTGAGTTGTCAGAGTTCTTGTGTCAGTTTTGTCATCTTTGTGGGCTGCAGTTTCTTCCATCTTTGAAGTTGTTGAGCTTCGAATTTCTTTTTCTTTCATCCTGTTAAATTACCTTGTGGGTTTGATTGGGGTATAAGGTGGATTCAGCCAACTGGCTTCATTTCTGGAAGATTTGGGTAGGCAGCAATGCTCCACTTCCAACTCCTGGACTGTATTCTCTAATACTGAGAAACTCATATTGGTCTTCAACTTTGTTCTCTGTTTCTCAATGTTAGGAAACCACTACATTGGCATGGCTGAGTTGATTCTGAACCACTTATCACTCTGTTGGTTGTTGTCAGTCAAACCTTTTTTTTTTTTTTTTTTTTTCTGAGACGGAGTCTTGCTCTGTCGCCAGGCTGGAGTGCAGTGGCGCAATCTCAGCTCACTGCAACCTCCGCCTCCAGGGTTGAAGCGATTCTTCCGCCTAGCCTCCCGAGTAGCTGGGACCACAGGCGCGTGCCACCACACCTGGCTTATGTTTGTATTTTTAGTGGAGACGGGGTTTTACCATGTTGGCCAGGATGGTCTCAATCTCTTGACCTAATGATCCGAACGCCTCGGCCTCCCAAAGTGCTGGGATTACAGGTGTGAGCCACCGCGCCCAGCCAGTCAAACCATTTTATAGTGTGATGTCAGCAAAATCTATACTCCATTCACATGTGCCAGCAGCAGTGGCAGCGGCAGCCCATTGGGGTGCACAATCTTCAGCTGCAGCAGGGTACTAGTGGGTGCCAGGGTGCCTGCCTCTTTCCCAGCATTCACCACAGTGACAGAGGCAGCACAGCTGGGTGGTGATGGGGAGGCGCTGCTGTTAAGTGTGCACACAGTCACCCTGGTGTTGCACAGGGGCAGAGCACTGGTGGGCACAGGTCTGTATGCACTCTCTGTGTTTCACAGGCAAGGGCGGTTGCTCAGGGTGGGGAAGTGGTTGCTGTTCTCTGTGCCTAGTTTTACTGCCACGGCAGTGTTGGGGCAAGGGAGTGGCACTGGAGGGGGTAGGGCTGGCTGGCTCTGTGCGTGCCAAGGCTGTGACTGCAATAGCGGTCCAGCAGGGGCAGCAGGAAGTGGAGCGAATCCACCACAGCAGTGGTAAGGGAAGGTAACTGCACACATGCATACAGGCAGAGCAAGGAAGGCAAAGCCTGCCCATGCACACATCCAATAAAAAAGTAATGTGGGAATTGCTGTGAGCCCAGAGGAAGCTGTGGTGTGGGAAATGAGTGGTAGGCCGGTGTATGGCTGTGGGGCCATCTTGCTGGAGCTCTCCACTGATCAGAAACAGTCCACCAGCATAGAAGCTATGAAACAGGTCCCCAGAGCACCCAAGGCTACCATGCAAGCAGGCCTAGCCAGGCTAGGGCCCAGGGAGAGGCCAGCAAATCAAGGGGTGCTCAGGTCCGACTGACCCCACAATATGGCCCTGAAGAGTTCAGATGTAACAGTTATCCCAAAGCTAAAGGAGCAAATAAAGCCTAGGGAGATGGGCTTTCCTGGCCAATTCCACTACAGTTGCTCCCACACAAAACCCTCGGGGCGCCACCTCAACTGGCGTGCTGCCCTTACCATTTCTCTAAGCAGCTCTCCCTGCCAACTTGAGTGTTCATGGTGGTTGAGGGGTCTCATCCTGCTGGGATTCCAGAGGCCCATGGCAAGAGTGATTGCTCCTTGCCAGTTCAACTCACCCATTCTTGAGGGTCACTGGGGGCCAGAAAGAAGTCCTGATGTGGGGTAGCCCCATGCAGGGTTCCCAGCTTCCTCCTCCTTCAGACCAGCTGCTGCGTCTTCCCACTATTTTCCATGCCTTCTCTCTGAATATCTGTTAGAAGTGAACCAGTCATCTTGGTCTCTCTGTGGCAGCTCAGTTTCACCTGGCTGTGTCTAGTCAGCCATCTCCCATTTCTTTTTTAAAATAACTTATAACTTTGAATTTTCAATAAGTCTCGAACTTCCAACTAATTAGTCTGAACTAGTTGGATATGATTATTCAATAAATCAAGTATCTGTTGAGCAACAATAATGGTATTGATTGGATAACAATCCTAATTACAAACCCAAATACAATGACTTCTCCTGGTATTAAAATTTAAGATTTCTAGACCAGGCATGGATGCTCACACCTGTAATCCTAGCATTATGGGAGGCCGAGGCTGGGGAATTGCCTGAGCTCAGGAGTCCAAGACCAGCCTGGGCAACATGGTGAAACCCCATCTTTACAAAAGTACAAAAATTAGCCAGCCTGTAGTCCCACCTACTTAGGGGCTGAGGCAGGAGGATCGCTTGAGTCTATGAGGTGGAGGCAATGAGCTGAGATCACACCACTGCACTCCAGCCTGGGTGACAAAGTGAGACCCTGTCTAAAAAAAAAAATCCAACTTGTCTAAATAACAAATGGGCATGATTCTGGAACTTTATTGCACATAATAATTACCTCAGGTGGTGTAGATTCCTCGCCAACAATCCAGATTCTGCTTCAAGAGGTTTAGGGTAGAACCCAGGAAATTGCATTATTAAACAAGCATCCTCAAGTAATTCTGATACAGTTTGTCTAAAGACTCCAATGCAGAAAGTTTAATATAGGAATAAAAGCTGATTTAAAAAAATAATGGGCAAAACATCTCAGCTATACTTTTACACAAAATATCCAGACAATTATGATTGAAGTTATTTACTTTGAGTTTTGCTACATTCATGTGTGCCCTCATAGCATCAGGTTGGAAAGGTTGCTGGTAGTCTTTTGTGTTAGCTATAATTTTGTCTGCTCAACATGCTCCTCCCCCACCTCATTCCTCCTCTGGTAACTGAAACTTCTTGTTGCGCTGACTGCTCTCTCTGACCATAGGAGAGATAAGATGACTCAGACTTTTCAAATAGGAATATCTCATCTTCTTGGCCAAAATGTTCACTCTAGGAATGAGCAAGTGACCTAAGTTCCTCAATGAGGGAGGTTTCTAGGACTTTTGTTTGGACCTTACAAATTTCTTTCTGTCTCCGCAATTTGAGAGATATAATTTAAGCTCGTACCTGCTACCACTGTGGGAAGAAATTTTTCCAGAGGGTAAAGCACTATGAAGAAATCAGAATAAAGGAAAGAAAGAGAAAGCCATTCTTTGAGGGTGTGGCATCAATTCTGCTTGAAGCTCTGAACTTTTCAACTCTACAAACAAGATTTCTCTCTTCTTTAAACTAAACTAGTCTCAGTTGGATTTCCTTTCATGAAACTGAAATTTTCATAACATACCTTATCTTTGACTAACATTTCTATCTGCTTCACTTACACTACCAGATCTATGCTCCTGGATACACACACACACACAAACACACACACACACACACACCCCTTTCAGCAGTTCTGGAAATAGCTTCTTTTTTTTTTTTTTGAGACAGAGTCTCACTCCGTCACCAGGCACCAGGCCGGAGTGCAGTGGCGCAACCTCGGCTCACTGCAACCTCCGCCTCCCGGGTTCAAACAATTCTCCTGCCTCAGCCTCCTGAGTAGCTGGGACTCCAGGCGCGTGCCACCACACCCAGCTAATTTTTTTGTATTTTTAGTGGAGACGGGGTTTCACCATGTTGGCCAGGATGGTCTCAATCTCTTGACCTCGTGATCCGCCTGCCTCGGCCTCCCAAAGTGCTGGGATTACAGGCATGAGCTACCATGCCTGACCAATAGCTTCTATTTTAAAAAGACATATAGAATCTCCCTTTCTTAGATCTTAATGCAAATTTATAAAAAATACTATTTTAACAAAAATACGCTATAACAAGTAATGTCCATATATAATTAATGAAAGATCAAAATTCCCCATTTTAACCCAAACCCTACTCTTTTGACTGCTCGTTATCTCAACCTTAATAACCAAAAAGTTAGGGAACACACTTATTTCAGCTCCCTGCCATTCTATACTGTTATTAGTGTTCCAAACTCTCTTACTTTACTTAAAGCTCTAGTTGTTTTTGTCTCCCCTAGCCATTTCAGAACCTAAAGATATCCTTCTGGATTCTGGCACATCCTCATCTATATTCTGAGTACCTTAAATCACAGTATGATACTCTGCTCACAATACCCTAACTCTGGAAGAGAAGGAACAACATGTAATTTCTTTCTCCTTGTATTGCTTTCTTATTAGAAAGGCATGACTCCTCCCTAATCCCAGAACCTGGGAAGGCTTCTCCCATTCATCCATAAAAAAAATCCCTCTTAGTGGTAACATGCTGCTTATAGAACCAGTGCCCCTTCTCCACCAATCCTACCCCTTTACGGTTATACATTTACATACACATGTGCTTCATTTCATTTCTCTTACTCTGCTTCCCTTTTTTATTATAGGCACAAAGTTTTATAAATAAGACAATTTATGTCTGTGAGATTAACTGTTTCGCATGTTTCCAATAATAGAAAAATATATGAGATTCAATAGCATTCACTCTCATGAGAATTTCAGTTCATCATACTTCAAATAAATGAAGCCATCTATGACAAACGCACAACAAACATCATACTGCATGGGCAAAACCTGAAATAATTCCCCTTGAAAACTAGCAGAAGACAAGCTTGCCCTCTCTCACCAATACTGGAAGTCTTAGCAAGAGAAATCAGGCAAGAGAAAGAAATAAAACATATCCAAATTAGAATACAGGAAGTCAAAATATCTTTGCAGATTATATGATTATTTACTTAGAAAACCTCATAATCTCTGTCCAAAAGCTCCTTTTGATCTAATAAAAAGTTCAGCAAAGTTTCAGGATAGAAAGTTAATGTACAAAAATCAGTAGCACATCTATACAGCAACAGTATCCAAGCTGAAAGCCCAATCAAGAACACAATTCCATTCACAAAAGACACAAAAAGGACAAAACACCTAGGAATACAGTTAAACAGAAAAGTGAAAAATATCTATAATGAGAGTTAGAAAACACTACTCAAAGAAATCAGAGTTGACGTAAATGAAAAACCATTCCATGATCATTGGTAAAATAATCAATATTCTTAAAATAGCCATACTGCCAAAACCAATCTACAGATTCAATGCGATTTGTAGCAAACTACTAAGAAAAAATTACTTAGGCAGATAGTGAGGGTACAAATGTCCTCAGTAAGGTTTTCCTTTTAATGAAAAGCAGCCCCAAATTATTTTCTTTTCTAACAAAAAGCAGCCTGTAAAATCCAGCTGCAGACATAGACACCAGCAGCTGTGCTAATTACGTTCAAAATGGTAGCCCCGACTTCCCTTCTCTCTATCAACCAAGAGTACATTAAGGAGCAGACAAGATGGCACCAGTCAATGGGAGAGTTCATTTGCATAATAAGAGTAGGGTGGGGCAGCCAGCCTTCCACACGAGCTATGTAACCATCATACCTGATCAAACCAATCTGTGAGTCCTATGTAAATCAGACACCGCCTCGTCAAAACTAACTATAAGATCTGGCACCTCCAGCACCCACTGGTCCTTTCTGCTGGGAGACCATTCTCTATAGAGAGAGCTGTTACTCTTTCTCTTCTCTTCTGCCTATTAAACCTCTGCTCCTAAACTCCTCATGTGTGTCCGTGTACTAAATTTTTCTAGCACGAGACAACAAACCCCAGGGTATATACCCCAGAAAACATAGTTGCTTCATATTGAGGGCTTGTTCAGGATACCAAGGTGCAACATTCATTGAACAGTGAGTAGAGGAGCAGACCTCAGCTCTGTCCTTTCATTTTGAGGCTTTGGCCTCCATTTTAGAACCAAATCAAACCAAATACTGGGCCCCTTTCAGTCATCTAAAAATGATTGGCATGGCTGCCAGCCTTACAAGATTTGGGGGACAGGCTTACTGGGGAGAACATGGAGAATTTCCCAGCACCCATGGATTGATGGTCATGTTGGCCATGTTTGAACCAGCTTCCTTTCATAGAAGACTTAGCTGTCACCTGGGGCTGAAGAAGTCCTGGGGCAACTGAGGATTTCTGGCCCCCGCCCAACCCAGTGTTATTAAAAGGCTTCTGGACTGACCCCAGCCTTTAACTGCCTTTCATGGGATGTTGGCAAAAGCATCTATCTCCAACTTTCCTATCTTAATTTTCTCCTTTCCTGTTTGTGACTGCCATATCTCTTATCCTCTCTGTGTATGCAAGTTCAGGGAAGTAATCTTGCTTGGCAAGATGAGGGAATGTCTTAATAATCAGGGATATAGCTCAAGGGAAGGCACCTTTGTGATTTTCCAGAAACAGAGGGTCCCCACCTACCACAATGAGCATCACTCTCTGCCCTTGGTCTGGAGAGCACATGGCGTTTCAAGGTCTCTCTCTGCCCTTGGTCTAGAGAACACATGACATGTCAAGGTCACTCTGCCCTTGATCTAGAGAGTACATGGCATTTCAAGATCAACAGCACCACCTAGTGGAATAGAGATCCTCTCCATGAGGCGCAGTGTCCACCCTTTAAAATACTTCAGCTTCCCAATTTTCCGTTTTCTTACCCCTCTACTAGAGACCAGGTTTTATGCTGCTTCTGTGAACAGGGAAACGCTACCTTCAACAGGTAGGAGTAAAATGTCCTCTAGTACCAAATTTTAGTCTTGATACTGTCCCATCAACAAGAAAATGGCCATTCGGTCCCTATGTTTTTAAGGCATCTATTCTGCCTCCAATTTAAATGGTACTTAATTAGTAAGGGGATTTTAAATTCGGAAGTTAACCAGGACCATTCTCTAAGGGTAAATGCTTTAGCACAGGCCGTAAAAGCAGGATATAGAGCTCAAACCAGCACACTTCCTCCATTAAGGAGGGAAATGCAACTGTCACATAGTCTTTCCTGAGATCTATTTTTCAGGGAGTCAGGTTGGTCACACAAGTTTAAGAAGTCAAAGGGAAATCACAGACAGATGACCAGAGCCACGTGGGTGAGAATGACTAATTCTAATCGCTTAGTTCCTCTGGTTCCATGGCCGGGGTTCATGCCTGCAACCATGGGCAGCACATTTAACAAAGTGCCAGTACCCAAAAACCATGGAGGGAAAACAGCAAGGAAAATGCCCCCACTGTCTTCCTCTACACACTGGGTCACACCAAAAGGAAGGAGACTAAAAGAATGCCTTTTTCTCACTTCTCTTTCTAGATGGGTAACAGACCATCTTCAGCTTGCACTCCTGGAATGCATTTTGAAGCAGACTCCTTTGATTCGGAGACTTTGAAGAAAAAGTGGCTCATTTTCTTTTGCACAAGAGTATGGCCTTCTTACTAGACCTTTGAAAGCATTACAAAATCAACCCAGCTCTTTTAGCAGTCATATCAGGCAGGCCTGTAGAGAATGATTCTCCAAAATTAAAGAAGCAACTTCCAGGGGAACCATCTGAGAATCCCCCTTATTCAGGGACGCCTGAGTTTCCTTCTCATTACAGGACCTTAGTTAAATAAACGGAGATTTAGGCCAATTTTCTAATGACCCTGATAAGTATGTAGAAGCGTCCCACAATTTAACTCAGGTGTTTGATCTCTCATGAAGGGATGTAAGGCTGCTCCTAAGCCAAACTCTAACTACCGCTGAAAAACAGGCAGCTCTGCAATCAGGAGAGTTCAGAGATGAGCAATCTCTCTCCTACAGTAGGCCAAAATGGAAAAGACAAAACAGGGAAGGTAGAGAAATGGGGGAAACACATTCCCAATAGAAAGAGAGGCAGTACCTCTTGACAACCCTAATTGGAACCCCCAGACTTTTCTATGATATTTTTCCTTCCTTCATGGTTTAAAATGGCTTCTATCTCCTTTTATAATGCTCTTCCAACCTGGGAAAGTTAAATTTCCAAACCTTAGAATGCTTGGCTTAGAGTTGAGCTATGGGGAAGGGAACCCAGAAGTCTGACATGTTGGCAAAAGGGTAAAAATTTCTTACGAGTCAGGTTTTTGGCTTCTTTCTCCCTCTGCAAACCAATAATAATAATAACAATAATAATAAAGATCATTGTTTATATTAAGTTTTAATTACTGAAAAAGGATTTGTGAGGTTGGTCTTAAGGCATAGCCAATCTGGTGTACTTTGTGTGTCTTTCTGCATGGTTCTGTCAAAAGAAAGGGTACCTTAGGTTAGGATACAGGCATAAGACCCAATGAACATGCTGTTCAAGCCAGCCCAACAAAATGGTTAATAACAAGCATGGCAACAAGTCTCCATCTTGTTTCATGTCCCTGGCAAAATGACCTGTAACCACATGGCAATACTTTGTTCTAGTCTCTGCCATTTTACAATGGCGGCTGTCTTCTTGTGCTGCCAGTTTTTGGGTGAGGATCATAAAATCAGATAAGCCAGTTCATCAATCTGGGTGGGGCAAGCTAATCCATCATGGGCAGGGTTTACAAATTATCTTAAGCACTGACCTTGAGAGCAGTTAAGGGAGAGTCAAAATCTTGTAGACTCCACTTACATGATCCCTAAGGGATGGTTTCTAATCTTGTGGCTAGTTTCTTGGTCTGTTCCCCAGGCAAAAGGGAAGCAGGTCTTAGGAAGGGGCTGTTTTCACTTTTGTTTTGGACTATAAACTGTAAACCAGGCTCCTCCCAATGTTGGTTTGTCCTACACCCAGGGATAGGCAAGCTTGGGGGCTGAAAACAAAATGGAGTTGGTTGAGTAGGATCTCTTTCACTATCTGTCACAATTTGGCAATGACAGTTGCAAAACCTGCTTTATCACCTCTTTGAAAATACCTCATTCACTCATGTTTAAGTCATAACCTAATTATAGCCTGATGGTTTCACCTGTTAGGTTACTTTTTTTAAAGCTCAAAAGCCAAAAACCTTAACTCTCAGGATGGCTAAAATAGAGTAACAAGGGATTTAAAAGAATTTTCTTAAACGGTGCTCAGCTTAATTAAAAGGGTATATTCAAGTTATATTTAAAAGACCTTTGTTTTTCCCTTCTTGGATCTTGTTTTACTGGAAAAGTTTTTCCTTATTTCCAGTCAACCGAATTATTTTTCTCCATTTTTTTGTCTTGTCACTTTTTTTTTTTTTTTTTTTTTTGAGATGGGGTCTTGCTCTGTCACCCAGGCTGGAGTGCAATGACACAATGTCTGCTCACTGCAACCTCTGCCTTTTGGGTTCAAGCAATTCTGCCTCAGCCTCCCAAATAGCTGAAATTGCAGGCACATGGTACCACACTCAGCTCATTTTTTATTTTTTTTATTTTTAGTAGAGATGGGGTTTCACCATGTTGGCCAGGCTGGTCTCAAACTCCTGACATAGTGATTCACCTTCCTCAACCTCCCAAAGTGTTGGTATTACAGGCGTGAGCCACTGCACTCGACGGTCTTGCAACTCTTAATGCACACGAGAGGCCCTAAGATAACTTCTGGTAGTCTGGGACTCCTTGGGAAAAAAAACCTCTGTTTTCCTCATGAAACCCCAGGAATTAAAAGCAAATAGTTCCCTCTAAAAATCAAAGGCTCCGTTCTGTTTTGCATTGTGTTATCTGACAGTTTGAGTTTTGGGGTTATCAAATTACTTTACATTATGAGAGAGATTTGGTGTGTAATAATGAGGTAGGAAATATACTTTCAGGGATGGCTAATAGTACTTATGGAGGAATACTTAACTCTTTGCATATATGAATCAGAGAAGCATGCTCTTGGTCACCTAAAAGATCTGGAAACATCCCCACTCCACACTAAGAGATGAGACTCCCATGGGGGATGGGCTGATTACAAAAGAAGCCAATTGGCTTTGGGTTGCCTTGCAATGAAATGCATGGTAGAAGCACAGCACTGTCTTCTCCCATAGTATCTCCCTCCTTTTGGGGATCCAAGATCCTGTATAAAATAGCACACTTAATTTTGGGGATCTGTCTTTTGCCTTCAGCTGTGCCTGCTTATTGGGCCTTAAAAATGCATGCTATTCTGCCCCTGTTCCTCCAAGGGTCCACCTTGAAGCCAATAATCCATATTAAAAAACTGACAAATAAAAAATCTTACAAGTGCTGAATCTTCCATCTGTTTTTGTGGCTATGCATGTGTTGTTTGTAATATCTATGAAAAGAGCTCTAATTGATTGGTTTAAAGAAAAATAAATGCTTAGATCAAACATATTTTAGTTCACATTACTTTAATCTTTAAGAAATAAAAATAATCTCAAGGATTATTGGTAAAATGCAAATGTTGTTAAAATGCAACTAGTTGGTCTAAATTATACAACTTAGATATTAGGTTTGTTAAATGTTCCGAGGTTGTATATTGCCTACTTTACATATAGGTAAGGCCTGGGACACATGGAGTTAGACATTGGAAAGAGACCTTATCTGCACTTATGTCTGGGCCCTAGGCTCCAAACCTCTACATAGTAGTTGAAATTATTTACATAATTGAAATAGCTTACTAACCAGGTTTTCTACCAAAAGTAAAACAGTGTAACATGTATTTGAGACCACTAAACAGTTTTACATGCAAGGCATATAAAAACAGTAAAATGTGTTTTAGTAAAAAATTATAAGAAACTCAGAAAAGTAAATATTACCCAGAGATGAGGAATTATCTTAGATTTAATAAGATAAAGCTAGAGGTTTAAACCAGTTACAGAAAGCTTGTAAAAATTAATCTCTCAAAATCCTGTGTGTAAACATTAAATTCAAAAGGGTATTACATGGTCTTGTCATAAATTGAGCATTGAAATAAAAACACAGCAAGGTTGTGGTAAAATGCTAATCTCTTTAGCAAAAGGGGTTTGCAAAGATTTCACCTCATGGTCAAACTTGTTAAGATGAAAAAGAATTTTCTATGATGTTTTATTAAAAATTGGGGTTAACATTAATAAACTAATGAAAAGGTAAAATTTGGCTTTAAACAGGATTTTCATGTAATAGTAAAGGCTAATGAAAGGTTTTTGTCAGCCGGGCATGGTGGCTCCTGCCCATTATCCTAGCACTTTGGGAGGCCTAGGTGGGCATATCACAAGGTCAGGAGTTCAAGACCAGCCTGACCAACATGGTGAAACCCCATCTCTACTAAAAATACAAAAATTAGCCGGGCATGGTGGTGTGTGCCTGTAATCCCAGCTACTCAGAATGCTGAGGCAGGAGAATTGCTTGAACTCAGGAGGCGGAGGTTACAGTGAGCTGAGATTGTGCCATTGCATTCCAGCCTGGGCGACAGAGCAAGACTCTGTCTCAAAAAAAAAAAAAAAAAAAAAAAAGTTTCTGTCTTTTGAGTCATCATTTTGGCAAAATAAACAATTATGGTTATCTGGAATTCTATTTCATAACATCAAGTGTTTTTAACCTCTAACATTTAACAGGCTCCCCAAAATATCAAACTTCAAGTTTCAAAATTGTCTTTCTTGATGTCTGGCTTTCTAGATGGCTCAGAGTCCCCTTGAAACATCCAGAAAAGAGGTGAACAGGATTTTCTGACATGTTTAGTTACATGGGATTGCCAAAATGATGTCCAATCTTCTTTAAGTTATATTTTAGTGAATAATACTAACATACGTTCCAAAATTGTATGAGACTTCTAAAATTCTAATGTCTAAGTATATGCTATCAATCATAATTAAGGGTAAAATTATTGTTAACCACAGAGATAATTAAACTTTGTCAGTCATATTTTTAACTGTAACTATCCTGGAAATTTTGTCATTCACAGACAATTGTTGTCTTTGTTACTTCTCAAAAGATGTTTTATAAAAAAGCTGTAACACTTTAATGGTATTCTCAAATGCAGTTTTCTAATATCTTCGAAGGTTGTAACATTGGAATAGAGAAAACATACAGGACTCATGAAGAGCTGAAATGTTCATGAAAATGGAACAAAACAAGTGTTAACTGAATAGACTGCACTCAGAAAGTTAAAGCAACTTTTTTGATCTTTGACTAGAATATTGCTGATCCTCGTTTTGTTTTTGAGTCAAGGAAACTCATTTTGAACTATTTACAGCCTTTAATAATTGGGTAAACTATACCCATGTGAACAAAATTTGGAGCACGTTTGTTTCTCTCTGCCTGGTTCCTCCAGAATTTGGAAACTATCTGTGAGTGTTCTTAACTTACGGCAATACAATTTTTGCATCAGTGCAATAAGATTCCATTTTTCTTTGGCAACAGGACACAATTGGAAAGAAAAACTGGTTATTTTACCAAGGCTTTGCATGAAAGAGTGTGTTTCCCTTTAAGGAATTAACCTTGACATGCAGAGCCAATAAAAGCCCCTTGGGGAAGACTGGCCCCATACCTTGTCTACACAGTACCTATACAGTGTTTCTGACCTGTGGTCAGTAAAGAATGTCACTTTCTGACAGGTCCAGGAGCTCCAAGTTTATCTTGGGATCTTAAGAGAAAATGCTCACCCAACTCACAGGTATTTGAGGATACAAACCCATACCTGGACTCAGCTTTAAAAGGTTTTATCTGAGATTCCTTGTGGAACAGATCCATCAAAGCCAACCCAAAAGGCCTATTTGGAGGTAATTATTCTTGTTGCACATTATGCAAATAACCAGACCAAGTATAAGACTGAAGTTTATTCTAAAAACAACACAATCCTATTATAATTATTTTTATACCAAAAATGAGGACTGGAGAGAGAAATTATGCTTCAAAACTTATCATACATTTGTCATTAAGTCCTAGTCTCATTAATTGTTTTTAAGCTTTTTGCCTACATTTTATAGTAACCTTCTTATTCCTGTGAATTAAGTATTCATATCCTGCAGCTTGGAAAAAATACAGAAAAGAGATGTGTATCTGGATCTATATGCTAGTTTTGAGCAAATATCTTGGAAATTCTGCCAGGTAATGATGTCACACTTGTGGGAATTGCTATACTCACTCTATTTGCAGCGAGATGACATACTGTTATACCTTCTAACTTGAATATCAGACAGAGAGTTCCCATTGCTGTATTATTTTGCTTAATTATTATCCAATAGCAGGGATAATAGTTACCAATAAAAAGGAAGCATGAAAGTTTTACCATCACCGAGCCTTCCAGGACTTTTGTTGGGTTTGGTACTATGTCACACCCTGGCTATGCAGAGAAGGTTATAAAGGAAACAGATTTTATATAAGAAAGAATCTTGCATGGTAAATACTTGAACTTTGTAACAATCCAAACCATATGAGAAGTCTCCTGGCTAGAACTTGGGGGAGGGCATGAATCCAGTGTGTAGACTCCACAGGCAGGGAAGCACAAAAGCCCTACTTGCTTTTGCAGCTGGGAGGTGGGTAGCCTGGGGCAAGTTCTCAGCCCTGCTCACCCACTACCTGAAAACAGACTCTGTGTTGTTGTGGGGGAAGCACAGTAAGAGTGAGACTGGCCTTCTGGGTCTTGTGGGAGCTGGGTGAGGCCTGTGACTGCCAGTTTTTCCCCACTTCTCTGACAACCTGCATGACACAGCAGGGCAGCCATAATCCTCCTAGAAAGATAGCTCCTTTGACCTCAGAACCGCACCCCATCCCCCACAGCAGCTACAACAAGACCTGCCCAAGAAGAGTCTGAGCTCAGACATGCCTATCCCTGCCTCCACCTGGTGGTCTTTCCCTACCCACTCTGGTAGCTGAAGATAAAAGGCATATACTCTTGGGAGTTTTAGGGTCCTACTCACCATCTAATCCTCCACATAGTACCACAGATGATGCTCTCCTAAAACCACCACCTCCCAGCAGGAGGCCAACAAGCACAAACACAGTGCATTAAACAACCAAAAATCAGGACCCTCACAGAGTCAATTTCACCCCCCTTCCACCTCCATTGGAGCAGGTGCTGGTACCTACAGCTGAGAGACATATAGATTGTTCACATCCCAGGACTTGGTGCAAACAACCACCAGTAACAGCACAGGGTCTGGTAGACTTTCTGGGTGGCTAGATCCTGAATAGAGGTAACAATTACTACAGCTCAGCTCTCAGAAAACCATATCTCTAGGAAAAGGAGAAGAGTACTACATCAAGGGAACACCCCAAGGGACAAAAGAATCTGAACAACAGCCTTGAGTTCCAGATATTTCCTCTGGCAGAGCCTATCCAAATGAGAAGGAACCAGAAAACCAACTCTCGTAACATGAAAAAACAAGGTTCTTTAACACCCCCAAAATATCATACTAGCTCACAAGCTATGGATCCAAACCAAGAAGAAATCCCTGATTTACCTGAAAAGGAATTCAGAAGGTCAGTTATTAAGATAATCAAGGAGGCACCAGAGAAAGGAGAAGCCCAATTTAAGGAAATAAAATAATAATAATAATACAAGAAATGAGGGGAGAAATCTTCAGTGAAACAGCACAAATTAAAAAAATAAACAATAAAAACTTCAGGAAGCAATGGACTCACAGAAATGCAAAATGCTCTGAAATGTCTCAGTAATAGAACATACAGAAGAAAGAATTTCAGAGCTCAAAGACAAGATGTTTGAATTAATCCAATCCAACAAAGACAAAGAAAAAAGAATAAGATAAACAACGCCTTCAAAAAGTCTGGGATTATGTTAAACAACCAAACCTAAGAATAATTAGTGTTCCTGAGGAAGAAGAGAAAAATAAAAGTTTGGAAAATATATTTGGGGAAATAAGGAAAACTTCCCTGGCATTGCTAAAGACCTCACATCCAAATAGAAAAAGCTCAAAGAATACCTGGGAAATTTATCACAAAAAGATCATCACATAGGCACATTGTCATCAGGTTATCTAGAGTTAAGAAGAAGGAAAGAATCTTAAGAGATGTGAGGCAAGAGCACCAGGTAACCTATAAAGAAAAACCTATCAGATTAACAGCAGATTTCTCAGCAGAAACTTTACAAGATAGAAGGGATTGAGGCCCTATTTTCAGCCTCATTAAGAAAACAATTATCAGCCAAGAATTTTGTATCCAGCAAAACTAAATTTTATAAATGAAGGAAAGATACTGTGTTTGTCAGACAAACAAATGCAGAAAGAATGTCCCACTACCAAGCAAGCACCAGGAGAACTGCTAAAAGGAGCTCTACATCTTGAAATGAATCCTGGAAACAAATCAAAACAGAACCGCTTTAATGCATAAATCTCACAGAACCTATAAAACAAAAATTAAAAAAAAAAGGTGTACAGTCAACAAATAGCAGGATGAATGAAATAGTACTTCACATCTCAATATTAACATTGAATGTAAATGTCCTAAATGATTCACTTAGAAGATACAAACTGAACCCAACCCCAGCAGAAGAAAGGAAATAACCAACATCAGAGCAGAACTAAATGAAATGAAAACAAACAAAAAACAACAATACAAAAGATGAGACAAAAATCTGTTTCTTCGAAAGGATAAATAAAATTAATAAACCATTAACAAGATTAACCAAGAAGAGAGAACATCCAAATAACCTTATTAAGAAACTAAATGAAAGATATTACGACTGACACCAGTGAAATACAAAAAATCATTCAAGACTACTATCAACACCCTTATGCACATAAACCAGAAAACCTAGAGGAGATAGATTAATTTCTGGAAAGATTTACAACTCTCCTAGCTTAAGTCAGAAATAATTAGATACCCTGAACAGACCAATAATAAGCAGCAAAATTGAAATGGTAATTAAAAAATTACCAACAAAAATATTCCAGGACCCGCTGAATTTACAGCTAAATTCTACCAGATGTTAAAAAAATTGGTTCCAATTCTACTGACACTATTCCACAAGATAGAGAAAGAGAGAATCCTCCCTAAATCATTCTATGAAGACAGCATTACCCTAATACCAGAACCAGGAAAAGACATACCAAAAAAGAGAACAACAGACCAAAATCCCTGATGAACATAAATGTATAAAATCCTTAACAAAATTCTAGCCAACTGAATTGAACAACATATCAAAAAGACAATCCACCATGATCAAGTGGGTTTCATACCAGGAATGCAGGGACGGTTTAACATATGCAAATCAATAAATGTGATACACGACAGAAACAGCATTAAAAACAAAAATCACATGATCATCTGAAGAAAAAGCGTTCAACAGAATCCAGCATCTCTTTATGATTAAAACTCTCAGCAAAATCGTCATACAAGGGACATAACTCAATGTAATAAAAGTCATCTATGACAAACACACAGCCAATATAATATTGAATGGGGAAAAGTTGAAGCATTCCCGCTGAGAACTGCAACAACACAAGTATGTCCACTCTCACCACCTCTCTTCAACATAGTACTGGGAGTTCCAGCCAGAGCAATCAGATGAGAGAAAGAAATAAAAGGCATCCAAATTGGTAAAGAGGAAGTCAAACTCTCACTGTTTGCTGATGATATGATTGTATATACAGAAAATTCTAAAGACTCACCCAAAAAGCTCCTAGAGCTGATAAAACAATTTGGCAAAGTTTCCAGATACAAAATTAATGTACACAAATCAGTAGCTTTGCTATACACCAACAGCAACCAAGCTGAGATTCCAATTGAGAACTCAACCTATTTCACAATAGCTGCAAAAAACAAAATAAAATACTTAGGAATATACCTAACCAAGGAGATGAAAGACCTCTACAAGAAAAACGATAAAACACAGCTCAAAGAAATGATAGATGACACAAATAAATGGAAAAACATTCCATGCTCATGGAGCTGTAGAATCAATATTGTGAAAATTATGATACTGCCAAAAGCAATCTACAAATTCAATGCAATTCACATCAAAATATCACCGTCATTCTTCAAAGAACTAGAAACATAATCCTAAAATTCATATGGAACCAAAAAATTGCCCACATAGGCGAAGCAAGAGTAAGCAAAAAGAACAAATCTGGAGGCATCACATCACCTGATTTCAAACTATACTATAAGGCCACAGTCACAAAAACAGCATGATACTGATATAAAAATAGGCATATAGACCAATGAAAAAAAATACAGAACCTAGAAATAAACCCAAATACTTATAGCCAACTGATCTTTGACAAAGCAAACAAAAACACAAAGTGGGGAAAGGACACTCTATTCAACAAATGGTGCTGGGATAATTGGCTAGCCACATTTAGGAGAATGAAACTGGATCCCCATCTCTCACCTTATACAAAAATCAACTCAAGGTGGGTCAAGGACTTAAATCTAAGACCTGGAACTATAAGAACTCCAGAAGTTAACATCAGAAAACCCTCTAGACATTGGCTTAGGCAAGGATTTCATGACCAAGAATCCAAAAACAAATGCAATAAAAACAAAGATAAATCACTGGGACTTGATTAAACCAAAGACCTTTTGCACAGCAAAAGCAACAGTCAGCAGAATAAACAGTCCACAGAGTGGGAGAAAATCTGCACAATCTGTACATCTGACAAAAAAAAAAAAAAAAAAAAAAAAAAAAAAAAAAACAAAATAACCAGATTCTACAAATATAAAAAATTAGTAAGAAAAAAAATCTTATCAAAAAGTGGGCTAAGGACATGACTAGACAATTCTCAAAAGAAGATATAAAAATGGCCAACAAACATATGAAAAAATGCTCAATATCACTAATGACTAGGGAAATGCAAATAAAAACCACAATGCAATACCATTTTACTCCTACAAGAATGGCCACAATCAATAAATCAAAAAATAGTAGATGTTGGCATGGATGCGGTGATCAGGGAACACTTCTACACTGCTGGTGGGAATGTAAGCTAGTACAGCCACTATGGAAAACAGTGTGGAGATTCTTTAAGGAACTAAAAGTAGAACTACCATTTGATCCAGCAATCCCACTGCCGGGTATCTATCCAGAGAAAAAAAAGTCATTATACAAAAAAGATACTTGCACACATGTTTACAGCAGCACAATTCACAATTGCAAAAATGAGGAACCAACCCAAATGCCCATCAATTAGTGAATGTATAAAGAAACTGTGATATATATAATGGAATGCCGCTCAGCCATAAAAAGGAATACATTAATGGCATTTGCAGCAATCTAGATGATATTGGGGACTATTACTCTAACTGAAGTAACTCAGGAATGGAAAACCAAACATCGCATGTTCTCACTCATAAGTGGGAGCTAAGCTATGAGGGTGCAAAGGTATAATAATGACACAATGGACTTCAAGGACTCAGGGGGAAAGATTGGGAAGGGGGTGAAGGATAAAAGACTTCAAATTGAATTCATTGTATATACTGAGTGATGGGTGCAACAAATCTCACAAATCACCACTAAAGAACTTACTCATGTAACCAAACACCATCCTCCAATAACCTACAGAAATAAAATGCACAAAGGACATGGACAGACAGTTTTCAAAAGAAGACATACATTGGACAACCAGCATGTCAAAAAACTTAATACCACTGATCATTAGAGAAATGCAAATCAAAATAACACTGTGATGCCTTCTCACATCAGTCAGAATGTCTATTATTAAAAAGTCAAAAAAAAAAAAAAGGTAGAGGCTGGCGAGGTTGTGGAGAAACAAGGAAGACTTTTGCACTGTTGGTGGGAGTATTAGTTCAGCCATTGTGGAAAACACTGTGGCAATTTCTCAAATACCTAATAACAGAACTACCATTTAACCCAGCAATCCCATTACTGAGTATATAATCAAAGGAAGATAAATCACTCTATCATAAAGACACATGCACATGTATGTTCTTTACAGCACTAATCACAATAGCAAAGACATGGAATCAAGCTAAATGCCCATCACTGGTAGACTGGATAAAGAAAATGTGGTACATCTATACCCTGGAATACTATGCAGCCATAGAAAGGATGAAATCATGCCCTTTGCAGCAACATGAATGCAGGCGGGGGCCATTATTCTAAGCAAACTATCACAGGAACAGAAAACCAAATGCTTCATATTCTCAGTTAAAGCCTAAACACAGAGGACAAATAGACACAAGGAAGGGAACAACAGACACTGGGGACTACTTAAGGGTGAAGTGTGGAAAAAGGGTGAGGATCAAAAAACTGCCTACCAAGTACTATGCCTATTACCAGGGTGATGAAATGATCTGACACCAAACCCCTGTGACACGCAATTTACCTATATAACAAACCTGCACATGTATTCCTGAAAGTAAAAGTTAAAAGAATTATAAAACATAAAAAGAATGTCAATTCATTTGAAATATGCATAAAGTGAATTTTTTTTGAAAAAACTTAAAATATGTATTTTATAGTTGGAAAAGTTTTAGTGTGTAAATATGACCTTTTTCAGTACCTAGTCATAAAAGAAAAGTTCACAGCCTTATCAAACAAGAATGTGACATTAACATTTACTCTGCCAGCAAATCACGTGCAGAAGTAAAATATATTTTAATAAAATGTCATTTTGTGTTATACTTCGATTGCTTCTGTTTTGTTTGATTTGAAACAAATCAACATTTTCTGGGTCAATAAAAGTGACTCAAAAAAATAAACATTAGTGATGGAAGTTGTACTTGGTCTGGGAAACATCTGCTTTTCCATCATGTATTATTACAACTATATTTGATTCCACACAGAAAATTGTTTGCACCTGTGGTTAGCATTTTTTTTCTAGCACATATTCTTTGCTTATCATTAACACTCACTGTTTTCTCTGCTAACAACACTTCACACTGCTGCTATACATGTGAGAAGAAGATTATTTAGCCATTTACCACTGTTCTGGCAGCGCTTATGTACCTACACGCAGGTATTCCAGTCAGAAGGCATTAGAATCGACTGTTTGCACTGAGTGTTGTCAATCAGGCTATATAATTAAACCAGGCAGAATAAATAATTTGGGTTGCATACTGAGACAATACACTTCCAAAGATACACTGGCAGCTATAGTTACATTTTATTGCCACATTATATCTGATTAAAGTTTAGAATCATTTGGAAAACATGATCTTCATACAATTGTTCTGACACCACCAATTAAGCTTGAGCAGTTCCACTTAGCTCAAATTTTATTTTTTGCTCACTGCTTACTGTCTTTTAAGAATTGAACAAGGCCATATCTCTTGCATTAGGTGAGGAAGAATGTGATCTGTCTTTCACATCTTGGATATAATCCAGTCTCCTTAGTAAACAACTTGGGACTGATTGATCCAGCTTTCCTGTCAAGGCCCAGTTTTCCTGGGCAAGATGGCCTGCTTAAGATGAGATTCATTTAATTTTGTTGAAATATTAGACCAGGCATTCATTTATCTGATAGTGTAGTAAACTCTGCACTTCTCTGTGCTAGTGAAAACTATGCCTATAAAACTATTTCTCAGCAGACTACATTATTAGACTGGAAGATGCTAAATGTGAAATATGTTACTTTCTCTTCGTGGAGGTCAAATAAGAAAACTCTGCCATGGTGAGGTTACAGATGGCCTATCATGGCATTTCTACTCTAAAGTTGTTGAGTAAAAAATTCTACAGAAATTGAGCTACTAAAATCGTCCGGTATGTTGTACTTTAAATAAGTGAGAGATTTGCATCAAAATCAAACGTTGGGCTACTGCTCTCTCTTTTTTAATTTAACCCCCTAAACTACCATCAAATGCAAGAGACAGTGCAAAGTTAGTAGGGGGAAGGGGTCAGGGAATGTGGCTACTATGCCTTCAGATTTATTTATTGCTTTTACAAAATCCAAATAACCAAAACCCCATGTGTTTTCATTGCCCTAGCTTTGGAATAAGATTGTGTTTACACCTTGGCTTTGCCACTGAATGTGTGATATTGGGCAATTTATTTAACCTCTCTGTGACTCAGTTTCCTCATCTATAAAAATGAGGATTAATAGTGCCTGCATTCCTGGCTGAACTAATGTATATAAAGCACCTAAAACAATGCCTGTTCCAGAGAATGTACTATGTGGGTGTTACCTATTAGCTAATTATTAATCAGTCTTAGTAAATGATAAAATCTAATTAATAAAAGTTAACTCTGTTTTTTAAACACACACACATTTTCCATTCTAAGAAGTTTCTTCGGCTTGTTGTGCTTTTCCTATTGATCTCATTTATTTAACTGTTCGATTTTCCTCTGACCTCTTGCCTGCTCTCAGATCAAGATTGTCCAGAAATCAAACTCCCATTTCAGCAAGTATTTTATATCTACCTCTGAACATGTTAAAGCAGAATGAGAGCAGCACTTGTAACATCCTACCCTTGACTCATTAACTTGGGTCCATGCTGAAAGCTCCAGCTGGAATTTGGAAGCATTTTGCTGATGTTCAATTTTAAGCGACCGTCTTCTTAAAACCTATCAGTCTTAACTATATGGCAGAAACAGGAAGCAGAATAAGTAGACACTTCCTAGCTGACAAAATGTGTGAGTTAGAATCCTGTATTTTTCCAAATTTTATGTCATTTTTTTTTTTTACCACCATACCAATCCTGAAATGGTTCCTTATCTGAAAAAAGAACATTTTTGTTAGCCCTATAATTCTAAGATTTCTTAATCAAAAACTGTTCTGCTAAATGTTTCAAATTCAGGGCTCATATAGCATAAATAAACTTCATTTCTGTCCACACCACTTTAACAAAATCGTTTTCATTTTATTATAATTACTCAATTTTGAACTGAACTCTGAATGCACAATTTAATTACTACCAAATGTGTTTTGTACTTTACAGAAAATAATGGAGAATTTTGACCCGCTTTAGTAAAATAAAAAAAGTCAAAACTGAGAACCCCTCCAGGCCTTTTCTCACAGTAGCAGTTTATTTTCCTTAAGTTGCATCTCTATTCTATTACAAAGTCATTTATTGAGAGATGAATTTGGGTTTGTTCTCATAGCTTGTAGACATTTGCTCTTTCTCATTCCAAGAAAGGAGACAAACTTCTGGATTCTGAGTTCTGAGCATCATTTTTCAGAGAATGGTAGTTTTTAACTGATCTTGTGTTGCCATAGAAGGAAATTTGTAGGATGCAAAATATTGAAAATACCTGAAACTGAAGCTTTGCTGAGAAGAGCAGATATATTGTTGCATAACCAAAGACTTAAAAGAACAAAATTCAAAGAACAAAATTCTGAAACTCTGAGATGACTGAGATAGTTTCTGCTTTCAAATAGCTCACCAGTCTATCAGACAGACCTGTAAAACTAGGCATGCCAATGTTAAGCAATGTAATGGAGGTATTGAGAATGTACTTAACCTGGACTGGGGGTGACAAGGAAGGCTTTTGGGAGAGGTGATGCATGAAAGGTTTTTTGGTTTTTTTGTTTTTGAGACAAGGTCTTACTCTGTTGCCCAGGCTGGAGTGTAGTGGTGCAATCATAGCTCACTATAACCTCAAACTCCTGGGCTTAAGCAATCCTCACACTTCAGCCTCCTCAGTAGCTAGGACTACAGGCACATTCCATCATGCTCAGCTAATTTTTTTATTTTAATTTTCTGTAGAGACAGGCTTTCACTATGTTGCTTAGGCTGATTTCTAACTGCTGGACTCACACAATCCTTCTGCCTTAGCCTCTCAAAGCATTAGGATTACAGGTGTGAGTCACTGTGCCTGGCTAACCTGTGAGTGTCTATAAGGAGATATCCAGGCAGAGAAGGGTATTCAAGAAAGAAGGAATAGTATACGCAAATGCACAGGGGCAAGAGAGAGCATGGCATCTTCATCGAACTGCAAATAATTCTAAATGATTGGAGCATAGACTGCAGTGCGGTAGGATACTGTAGTGGGGAACCCTAGGTGGAGTAGTGATTGAAAAGACATTAAAATATTTTTAGCAGAGAAGCAATGTGATTAGACTTGCATATTTTTAAGAACAATTGCTCTGATTGTACTGTGTTAAAAGGATTATAGGAAACCAAAAGTGGAGGCAAGCAAAGCTGACCAGTTAGCAAGCTATTTTAGGGGTCTAGCTGAGTGATGATAACGTCTTGGACCAGAGAGATGGGATAGAAATAGGGAGACATATTCAAGATAAATTTCAGAAGTAGAAATCACAAAGATTGGTTACTAAAAATTGATACAGGGGAGTGAAAGATACAAAGAATGACAGGATGATTCCTAGGTTTCTGGTTCTGGTCAATAGGTTGGCTTCATGTGGGTGTCATTTATTAAAAAATAAGGAGTAACAGAAGAAGAAGAAAATCTGGGAGTAGGAAGCTGTGAGATGTTACTTTTGATTCTGGATGGGTTAAGCGTGAGTGCTCCCCAGAGACATTTAAGTGGAAATGTTCCATAGGCAGTAAAATATGTGTCCTGAGCAAAGAGAGGATACCTTAAGCCATGGGAGAGGATACAGTTACGCCGGGAGAGTGTGTAGATTGAGAAGAGGGCCGAGGAAAGAAGCAGAGAGATAAAGGGATCTAGCATATCTTTGTCACCCTTCCAATTCCTCCTCTGTAGAGTGGGCTGATTTCTGGATTTTTGGTTTAGCCATGGCGTTTAAAATTATCTTTGTAAAATATGACTTTTGAAACACTGGTTCTGATGTAGGCCTTTTACTTACACAATGAGTGGTCATACAGGGATTTCAGAAAACTTCCACACATGGTGTCCTATTGTATATTAACAGACAGTAGTTCCAAAAGACTTAAAGACATAACTCTTCACATTAAAATACACATAAAATCTAAATTAAAACATTAACTCCTTATAGGAAAAATTAAAATGTCTGTTTTTACAATGATAAAATTCATAAGACTTATTTTTAATATATGTTAAATACCAAAATTATTAGCAAAATGTGTCTATCGATGGATGAATGGATAAAGAAAATGTGGTATATATATACGATGGAATACTATTTGGCCTTAAAACAGAGGAAATTTTGTCATTTTCAACAACATGTATGAACATGGAGGACATTATGCTAAGTGAAATGAGCCGGGCACAGAAAGACAAATATTACATGATTCCACTCACATGTGGAATCTAAAGAAGTGAAACTCGTAGAAGTAAAAGAGTAGAATGGTGGTTGCCTGGGCCTCGGGAGGAGGGTGAGAGGGGAAGGGAGACATGTTGGTGAGAGGGTACAAAATTTCAGTTAGGTAGGAGGACTAAGTTCTTGAGATCTAACGCACAGAATGGTGACAACCGTTATCAATAACATAATGAATATTTCAAAATGCTAAGAGAGTAGATTTTAAATGCTGGCACCAGGATATGGTTTGGCGTCTCCCTACAGAGATAATTGAAATATGGGGGTGGTTTTCTTCATACCGTTCTCCCGATAATGAGTTAGTTCTCACAAGATCTCATGGTTTTATAAGGGGACTCCCTATTCACTAGGCACTCATTCATTCTCCTTCCTGCAGCCCTGAGAAGACGGACATGTTTGCTTCCCCTTTGACCACGATTTTGAGTTTCCTGGGGTCTCCCCAGCCACGCTAAACTGTGAGTCAATGAAATCTCTTTCCTTCATAATTACCCAGACTTGTGTAGTATCTTTGCAGTAACGTGAGAATGGACTAACACACACCAAACACAAAAAAGTTAAGATGAGGTGACAAATATAGTAATCAGCTTGATTTCATCATCGCATAATGTGTACATACATCAAAACATCCATCACATTGTACCCCATAAATATATATAATTATTTCTCAATTAAAAATCTTCTAATTAACAAAATAAAAGTCACTTCAAATCCTATGTTGAGTTTACTACTTTACAAAGTTTCCCGTAAGCCTCATTTCCATCAAGTATTTTTTCTTTGCTTATGTGTATGTGAAAAAAATTAGGTGATATATACTAATAATTTTTTATTCTTTTTCTTATTTAACATTAAAGTACGCACACTGACATTTTCATTGGCTTTCTTTGGTTTGCTTACAGGGATTAATTTGGAAAACAGTATTTTTGGACAGTAAAGACTTTTTCCAGGAACAAATAAGACAAGAGCTTTGTGCTAACATATTAAAATGAATCTAGAAACATTTTTCGTATCACCAAAGGAAACTGCAACTGGTGGCAAAGAATACTCAATTTTGGCTACTTTCCTGTCACATAGTCACCCTTATCTGCATGTGAGACAGCATCCATAGATGAAGGCAAGGGAGAAGGGGATTGTGAATGGCTTTTGAGTAGTAACTATTCAGTGTCTGTCACATTAGCTCACATGATCTCACAGGCCTTCACTAAAAAAAAAAGTTTAAGATTTTAAAATCCTGGGCCATTTCATTGTCATCTTTATTTATGAACTGTAAACCTGTCACTTGGGAGCATTTTCGATGAAAACTTCTCATACCTTCAGTAAGTTACCTTTCAGTGACTATTTTTGTTGCTTTATTTTGAAAATTATTTGGGGATAAGGACTACTATTTGTTCTGTGGTAGGTGTGGAATTGGGGAGGGATAACGGGGAGAAATGTCAGATATAGGTGATGGGGAGGAAGGCAGCAAACCACATTGCCATGTATGTACCTATGCAACAATCTTACATGTTCTTCACATGTACCCCAAAACCTAAAATGCAATTTTATATATATATATATATAATTGCATTTTATTGCATATATATATATTGCATATATATATATATATATATATTGCATATATATATATATATATATATTGCATATATATATATATATATATATGAAAATTTGCAGTTTTGGGGGATGTGATACAATATGATTCAATATTTTCCCTATTCCTCATTAAGCTGCCTTGCTGGAATTAGTGTTCAATGTTTGTGGAATAAATAAACAAATGAATCACTGATTGAAAAAAAAAATTAAAGGGTATAATGTAGTTTATCTCAGTTGGTTTACCTCAACATAGATTGAATCCCTGCCAATTGACAAGAACTGTGCAGCTCAATCTGGAAATTTACTGTCTAATGCCATTGAGGAGAGCCAAATTACATATTTTCCAAGTAATATAGATACCACATATCTTCTAGCCTCATTCTACTCATTGAAAATGATGGTTCTAATAATAAAATTGTTCAGGGGTAGACCACTGAAGTTTAGCAACTCCCTAGATTTGGCAGCAGACAGGAAACTGAGAGGGGCACACATTACACTTGAGTTACTCAACTGAAACCTTGCTCCTCCTCCAACCCCTTCTCCTCCTTTTCCTTTTTCATCCTTCCTCTACAACCTCCTCTTTATCCTTCATCTTCTCTAAAGAGACCTCGATTCCAGTGACTTACTCTCATGGAAAAGTTTAGGAAACTCAAATTGACTGATTAGAACATTATTATTCCAAACACATTTGAGAACATCAAGTTTTCTCCCCCAAAATGACAATTCTATTACTTCAAAAACGAACAAGGGAGAAGGAGAGGGGGAGGGAAGAGAGAGAAAGAGAATGCCTGAACATATAGTGGATTAGAATAACTATTTATTTGGAGGGAAAACGTAGAGTAATGTAATTAAACCCTGAACAGTATTTATTGATAGTTTTGTTACATAAAGATTTGAAAATAGAATTGAGACACCTATTTGAGATTAACAATAGTTCTAAAGGTGTGAATATACAGAATAATAATGTAAATTTAACCAATTTCTGTGTTGTGGCATTAATAACATATTTCTAAATGGGAAAATCTATCAACCAGTGATTAACAGTCACCAACAAAGAAAGGAAATTTCCTCAGAGCTGTGTAAAACTAGGCACAATTCATTATAGAACTTCTATTTTTAGAATTCTTGACACATTAAATTTTTCTGAGAAAAAATACATACTCATTCATTTTTGAACTAACACTTATTTAGGGTCTACAATATGCTAGATGTCTTATATTAATGTTTTTATTACTTAATGCAAATACAGCAACATTATGAAGCAAGTATCGTTATCCCTGTTTTACAAATAAGGAAATAAACTCAGAGAGCTGAATGTGTCCAAAGATAATAGTTAAGAAAGTTAAAGACAGAGAATTCAAGCCTAAGTCTGTCTGACTTCAAAATCTCTATTCTTCCCATTATATATTGCTCCCTATGAGGTTATACTAATGAAATCTAAAAGCCCACTTAAAATGGTATAATGAAGAAAATAAGAAAACCACATGAGACAGTGATATAATTTTTCTAATCACTAAACGTTTTTTCTTAACTCTTCTTGTGGAACCACATACAATATGATTCTTGGGATTGATTGAGCATATCTGCGTTATTTTAACTCAAATTTATTTAAGATATATGTTTCATAGTAGTCTGCTACTGAAAATATTACAAATGCAGTAATAAAATATGTCATTTATTAAGTAAAATAATAAGGAACATGAGTAAAACATTTTGCCTATATTATGCCAGCAACTGTGCTATGCACTGACAACACACACAGGCTTACAATGAACCCAGAAGTGGGAGCATCTATGTCACCAGGAGAAATTTAAGGATGATTTAACATTTGGTAACTATTAATATAGTTTACTACATTAACAGATGAAAGGAATGAAAAAGAATGATCAGTGCTTAGCCCATAATAGGCAATCAATAAATAGATGCAGAAAAGGCTTTGGTCAAAATTCTATACCCATTCATAATAAAAGCGCCTTAGCAAACTAGAAATAGAAGTCAACTCCCTTAAGTTAATAAAACCTACAATAAACATACACCTAATAGTGAACTATTTTAACCTTTCCTGTTTCACAGCCAGAAAAATTAGAAGTATGTCTAGTATCACCACTTCTGTTTAGCATTGTATTGGAGGTCCTTGGTAGTTCAGCAGTAAGACAAGAAAGAGAGTTAAAAGGTCTGATTGAAAACAAAAAACAAAACTGCTATTGATCACAGATTATATAGTTATCAACATAGAAAACTGAAAAGAATCTATGGATAAATCATTAGTAAGAGAGTTTAGCAAGCTTATTAGCTACAAGATCAACATGTAACATTAATTTTGTTCCTATACATCAACAGCAAATTATTATAAAAGTTTAAGAAACAGTACACGATGCCTTGGAATACATAAAAGATGGGCAAGACTTTTTAATTAGTCAGGGTAACATTCACTATGCTGCGGTAACACATGATCCCTGAAATATCCACGTTGTAACACAACACCAATTTATTTCTTGCTCAAGTTACAGTTAATGTGAGTCAGGTACAGCTTCCCTTCTCTCTGGCACAGCTTCCCTTCAAGAGCTGACTCAAGATTCCTGGAAGCTTCCAAATTGTGGCAATGCCATCTGGACTACTAGCTAGTTATAGAAAGGAGAAAATAAATGCAAGAGGCAAACGGGCTGTTAACTGCCCAACTCCACGAACCTATCTTCAAAGCAGGGTGTGAAATACAGATCTGAACATGAATATTTGGCGGACGCTATCAATGTCCGCCAAAAAGTATAATGTTATTTTTAAAACATCGTAAAAATTAAATAAAATGAGCGATCTAACCTGTTCGTGGATGGGAAAGTGAAATAGTATTGAATGCAATTCCAATCAAACCTGCAACGAGGATTTGCGTGTGTATGTGTGTGGAATTTAACAAAATGATTCCAAAATGTTTATGAAAGAGCAGAGGGCCAAGTGTAACTAAGACAAATTTGAAGAAAAATATGAAGCGGAGAGGCTGACTCTACCAGATATTAAAACATGTTCCAAAGTTACAGTAATTAAAATAACATATTAGGATAGGAATGGACAAAATAGCAGTAACATTGAATATGGTCCAGAAACAGATTTCATGTATAGGAATTTAATAATTGATAATGGTAATATTTCAGATTAGTGTGAAAAAAATGAACTCAATAAATGGCACAAGGAAAATTGAATATTCATATATAAAAAGTTGTAGTAGACTTCTATCTCACATAATTCCCCCAAATAAATTTCAGATCAATTCAAGAGCTAAAAGTTTAAAAAACAAAACCCATAAAGGTATTATATTAGCATTCTATAAAGGAACAGAACTATTAGAATATATGTATATGTATATTAATGGGAGTTTATTAGGAAAATTGACTCAGACAATCGCAAGGTGAAGTCCCATAATAGGCAGTCTGCAAGTCGGGGAGCAAGGAAGCCAGTCAGAGTCCCAAATCCTCTGAAGAAGGGAAGCTGACAGTGCAGCCTTTGTTCTGTGGCCAAAGGCCTGACAGTGCCTGGCAAATCACTGTTGTAAATCCAAGAGTCCAAAAGTTGAAGAACTTGGAGTCTGATGTTCAAGGGCAGGAAGCATCGAGCACAGGAGAAAGATGAAGGTGGGAAGACTCAGTAAATCTCCTCATTCCACTTTCTTCTGCCTGCTTTATTCTAGCCATGCTGGCAGCTGATTAGATGGTGCCCACCCAAATTGACAGTGGATCTGCCTCTCCCAGTCCACTGACTCAAATGTTAATATCTTTCGGCACCACCCTCAAACACACACACAGGAACAATACTTTGCATCCTTCAATCCAATCAAGTTGACACTCAGTATTAACCATCACAGGTGTTTTATAAACATATAGGACATCATTTTCCTACCAATGAATTGAGAAAGACTTTTCTAAACAAGATGCAAAGTCCAGAGCCATAAAAGAAAATATTAAATGAATTGTCTACATCAAAATTTAAAATTTCTAGGTAATGACTTAACACCATGAAATTTAAAATCCAGAATGAAAAAAAAGATTTGCAATATGTATAATGAAGTATTAATATGAAAATATAAAAAGGATGTTTTCAAATTATAATAGTGGCAAGGGTATAAACTGAGAAATCGTAGAAGAGGTAGCTCAAAATTGGCAGTGAACATATGCTTTGATGTATAAGGAGGGAAATGCATAGTATAACAATATGATACCATATTTTTTGGCTCGTTAGATTGGCAGACATTTAAAAAGTAATAATATCTAGTATCAATGAGTGGAAATCAGCTTTTTAAAAGTACCGTTTGGCAGTGTATCAAAATGTAAAGTGTACATACCCTTTAAGCCAGTAGTTCAACCACTAAGACTCTATCCCTCAGAGATATGCATGTGAACAGAGATATATGTATGAAATATTTGTTGAATCACTACTTAAAAGAACAATAAAATTGAAAACAACCTAAATATTCATTAATCGCTGGATGCATGGATTTCATACCATGGAATGCTATGCAGCAATAAATAAGAGGGAAGAAAATTCTTATATACTGGTATTTTATGATGTCTAAGATATAGTTGTTGAAATAAGCCAGTTACAGAACTATGATGTGAGCCAACTTAATTCTTTAGAAAACATTTAAAACGACCCTATACCCTTATACTCTGTGTGTGTGTGTGTGTGTGTGTGTGTGTGTGTGTGTGTGTGTACAATGTGTGGAGAAAAATATCTGAAAGAACACACCAAACAACAGTTTCACATCTTGGGAAAAGTTATATTAGAAATGGTGGTAAAGGAATATTTCAAAAAATGTAGAAAATTCAAAAGTAGAAAGAAAAAAAGATTATTCATAAATTCCCTCAATTCAAAGCTAACTATTGTTAACCTTCTGTGTACACACACATACATATATGCACATACATGTCTCTAGTTCTCTTTTTTACACAAAGTGGGATCCTACATACATGCTGCTTTCATAACTTGCATTTTGTTTAACCATATATTGTGGATTTTTTCCATGACATTAATTGCCTATTTTATTTATTTAACAATAACTTATAGTGCATACTATATTCCAGGCACTTTCCCAAATACCATACATATACATAAATCTGAATTCTTTCAATGCTTTCTTAAGGTATTATTTTTATTGCTGCAAAAGCATTATCATTTGTGTATGCAACATCAACATTAATCACTCAGACAAGTATTTTGATATATGAAGGAGAAATAGGGAAAGCGTGCCTATCACTGTTAATGGAACTGAGATAATTTTCAGAGGACCTTCCATTCACAGTCTTTCTAGAGAATACTTGGAAAACGTTCTTTGGAAAGAGAGAAGCAAGTTAATGGCTCCTTTTACAAAGCTCTAATCAAATATACAGCACAGTTTTTATATACATCCAAGTAATTTTTTTTTTTTAACCACAAATAGAATTACCAGTCAAGTAGCTCTGACACAAAAGCTTCCTTTGATGAGATCTCCCATGCTGGTAGCCACTTCAACTGCTTGGATCTTTTTGCTTTGTTTTTTTTTTTTTTTTTGCGAGACAAGTCCCATTTTATACAGAGATTATAGTATTTTAATTATTTTCATTTCAGCTTGTGTAGCACTAATCACTATTAGAATATGGGCAAAAAGCCTGTAAATAAATATAGTGATGGAATCCATAACACATGCTTTTCTCACAATAAAAGCTTGAATTTCACACACCTCCTACATTTCCTGTGTCTCATGACCAAATTTCAGGTATTTGGAAAGTCTGTTTGATAAAGTGTCACTTGGAGATAATGATGGGCTATTTCTCTTTGGATTTAACCTGAATATTTCAACTTCATTGCCTCTTTGAATGGACTCTTACAGACATCACTTTTCAACTTGCAGGTTTAAGTATCTAAAACCACGAACACCAAGGAATGAGAAGGACTCTAGTCTGATTATACTAGAAAATCTTGGTTCAAGTTCACTGAAAATTCTCCAGCACATCTGCTGTTACAGTTATGGAGGAGAGAAGAGCGACCTGGTAATTAGGAAACCTGGCTCCTAATCCTGGTGCTGTCCTTAATCATGCAAACAGTAATGCTATCTTTATTGAGTTCTATTCTATATGCCAGGTACTTTGCTAACTTCTTCACACAGATTTTGACATGTTCACTCTTACAAACATCTTATGAAGTAGGTACTATCATCATTCTTGTTTAACAAACAAGGAAACTGATAACTAAAAAGATTGAAATGATTTGCTAAGAGTCATAGCTAACAGCCCAGCACCACACCCATGAGTGCCCATGCATCTGGACAAAGGGCCTGGGATCGACCCACCAGCTCAATGCCATCAATGTCCAACCACAACTTTCAGAAACCTGAGGACAAGCCAGTCCAGCCTGCTGGTGCCTAAGTACATCAGCTGAGAGCCTGGAGATCAACAAGCCACACCTGCCACAGTCTGCATCCGTGTGCACCATCAGAAGGCTAACAGGCCAGCCCTGCCTGGTACCACCTCCACCAGTGCCCGTATATTTTGTCGGGGGTTCTGGGGATTGGATTGCCTCACCTGCTGCCAACATCCAGACACTCCTCCTGGGCGTCTCAGGACATGCCCACCTGGCTTGCTACCACCACCACTGCCAATACTACTTGCATAAACCACCAGTTAATCTTGGTATTGGCCCACCTAGTTCGCAGCTGCCATGGCTGATATCTGTGCATACCACTTGGAGGGCCAAGAGCTGGCCTGCCACTGCTATTGCCACCATTGTCAATTCTACGGACACCATCCAGGGACCCAAAGACACACCTGGCTTACTGTTACCACTCCACTGCTGGCACATGAACAAGATACCTGGAAGCCCAAGGATCAGCCTGCCTCGACCTACTACCACCAGAGCCCATGTATGCCTCCGTGGGAGCCCATCAACTGGCATGTTTGGCCCACTGCTGCCACCACTAGGGTCCAAGGATCAGCCCGCCTGGCACCCCCGTCTCCAGTAAAGCCTTACCACAGCCTCCACTAACAACGGCAGCCTAAGCCACTGAAGAACTCACAGACACCATTTACGCTGATTATAGTCAAATACATCATATAGAGACTACAGAAAAGCATGCACCCAGAATCAATGGACAATCACCCAATCCAGCCAGAACTACAGATATATATATACAAGAAAGAGTCTTTACCTACAAAATCCTATCCATTAAAGAAGTGACTGCTACATTGGACATGCAGATATCAACATAAGAACACAAGAAACATGAAAAAAAAAACAAGGAAATATGACACTTTCAAAGAATATAATAATTCTCAGGCAATAGATTCCAGTGAAAAAGAAATCCATAAAATGCCTGAAAAAATGCAAAATGATATTAGAGAAGCTCAGTGAGATGCAAAAGAACACAGATAAACAATAAAAAGAAATAAGAAAAGATAATTTATAATCTCAATGAGAAATTCAACTAAGAGATAGCTATCATAAAAAAGAATCTAACAGAAATCTTGGAACTGAGAAATTCAATGGGTGAAATGAAATAAGACATATAACTGAGCTGCAACAGTACACTAGATCAAGCAAAAGAAAGATTTTTTGAACTTGAAGGCAGGTCTTTTGAAATAACCCAATCAGACAGAAAAGAGGAAAAATAATTTTGAAAAAGAATAAAGAAAGCCTATGTGGCATCTGGGACATCAGAAAGCAACCAAATATTGAAATTGTGGGTGTCCCAGAAGAAGACATGGGCAAAGGCACAGAAATCTATTTAATGTAATAATAGTTGAAAACTTCGAAGTCTTGCAAGAGATACAGACATCTAGTTACAGGAAGCTCAAAGATCCCCAAAGAGATTCAACCTAGAATGGTCTTTTCCAAAACATATTATAGCCAAACTGTCAAAAGTCAAACACAAAGAGAATTCTAAAAACAGTAGAAGTGTCAAGTCATATATAAGTAAATCTCCATTAGACTAACAATGGATTTTTCAACAGAAACCTTATAGGAAAGGAGAGAATGGGATGAGGTACTCAAAGTGCTGGAAAAAAAAAAAAAAAAAAAAGGCCAGTCAAGGATAATATAAAAAGCAAGGTTTGTCTTCAAAAATGGAAATATAAAGTCTTTTCCCCACAAGCAAAAATTGAGGGAATTCATCAACACTAGACCAGCCATCCAAGAAATACTTAAGGTTGGGTCCTATATCTTGAAGTAAAAGGATAATACCTACTATCACAAAACACACAAGTATAAAGGAGGCACACAAATGAGAAAGAGAAATAACTCAAATATTACCATTACAGAAAACCACAAAACTATAATGATGGATGCATGGAAGGAAGGAGCAAACGAAAGAATGGAGGAGGGAAGGAAGGACTCACAGACACCATTTATGCTGATTACAGCTAAAGAAATCACACAAAGACTACAAAAAAGCATGCATCCAGAATCAAAGCAAAAGCGCCCTACACAACTAACACTATAGATACATCCATAAGAAACAGTATTTACTTACAAAATCCAATCCATAAAATAAGTGAGTGTTACATCAGACATGCAGATATCAACATAAGAACAGTTGATACCCTTTGGTGAATTTCTCACTGAGATGATACATCATTTTCTCTGATTTCTTTATATTATTTTTGTTCTCTTGCATGTTATTGAGCTTCTCTCATATCATTACTTTGCATACTTTTCAGGAATTTTATGGATTTTTCATTGGATCTATTGCTGGAAAATTATTATATTCTTTGGAGTTGTCATATTTCCTTGCTTTTTCATATTTCTTATTACAGGTTATACAAAACAATCAGAAAATAATTAGCAAACTGACAGAAATAAGTCATCACCTATCAATAATAACCATGAATGTAAACAAATTAAATTTCCCACTTAAAATATATAGACAGGTTAAAATGGATTTTTTAAAATATGACTCAATTAAATGCTACCTACAAGAAATTTAGTTCCCCTGTAAAGACATGCATACGCTGAAAGTAAAGGGATAGAAAAAGATATTCCACAAAAACAGAAACAAAGGTAAACAGGAATAGCTATGCTTCTATCATATAAAAGAAACTTCAAGTCAAAAATAGTAAATAGAGACAAAGAATGTCACTATATAATGATAAAGGGATCAATTCATCAAAAGAATATAAGAATTCTACATATGTTTGCATGATCAGATAACCCAGATATATATAGCAATATTTTTAGATATAAAGGGAGAGACAGATTCAAATACAATAGTATTTGGGGATTTCAACATCACACACTCAGGATTAGACAGACCATCTGTAGAGAAAATTAACAAAGAAACACTGAATTTAAATTGCACTTTAGACCAAAACGGACCTAACAAATATTTACAGAACCTTTAATTAAATAGCTGCAAGATACACATTCTTCTCACTAACACATGAAACATTCTCCAAGATAGACCATATATTAGGACACAAAACAAGTCTGAACACATTTTTAAAAATTAAAATCGTATCATGGTCAGATGCGGTGGCTCCTGCCTGTAATTCCAGCACTTTGAGAGACTGAGGTGTGATTGCTTGAGGATTACTTGAAGCCAGGAGTTTGAGAATAGCCTGGGCAACAAAGCAAGACCCTGTCTCCACACAAAAATTAAAAAATAAATCAAGGGAAAATGACCAAGATGGATGAATAGGAATAGCTTCAGTCTGAAGCTCCACCGAGATAAATGCAGAAGGCGGGTGATTTCTGCATTTCCAACTGAGGTACCCGGCTCATATCATTGGGACTGGTTAGACAGTGGGTGCAGCCCACGGAGGGCGAGACGAAGCAGGGTGGGGCATTACCTCACTCGGAAAATGCCCTAGCCATGCGAGAGAGCTATAGTCAATAATAATTTAGTTGTACATTTAAAAATAACTCAAAAAGTATAATTGAAGCGTTTGTAACACAAAGGATAAATGACTGAGGGGAAGGATACCCCATTCTTCATGATGCAATTATCATGCATTGCATGCCCATATCAAAACACCTCACATACCCCATAAATGTAAACTCCTATTATGTACCTACCAAAATTTTGAAAAAAGCAATCCCACTTGAAATAGCTACAAAAAAGCACCTGGGAATAAACTTACCTAAGGAGTTGAAAGCCCTCTCCAAGGAAAACTAAAAAACTAATGAAGCCAAGTGAAGAGGACGCAAACTAACAGAAAGACATCCCAGGCTCACAGATCAGAAGAATTAACATCAGTAAAATAAGAATACTGCCCAAAGCAGATTCAGTGTAATCTGTATAACAATGCCAATGACATTTTTCACAGAAATAGAAATAACAATCCTCAAATCCAGATGGAAACACAAAAGACCCTCAATAGGCAAAGTAATCTGAACAAAAGAACAAAGCTGGAGGCATCATACTACCTGACTTCAAAATATACTATACCATCATGGCATTGATACGAGAAGACATATATAGTAGGGACATGGATGAAGCTGGAAACCATCAGTCTCAGCAAACTGACACACTAACAGAAAACCAAACACAGCATGGTGTCACTAATAGACGGGTGTTGAACAATGAGAACATATGGCAACAGGGAGGGGAACATCACACACTGGGGTATGGTGAGGGGGTGGGGGCCTAGGGGAGGGTCAGTGGGGGGTGGGGAGGTTGGGGAGGGATAACACTGGGAGAAATGCCTGATATAGGTGATGGGGGGCAGGGGATGGAGACAGCAAACCACCATGGCATGTGTGTACTTATGCAACAATCCTGCAAGATCTGCACATGTACCCCAGAACTTAAAGTACAATTAAAAAAAAAAGACATATAGACCAATGGAAAAGAACACGAAACCCAGAAATAAAACCACATATTTACAGCCAACTGATTTTTTCACAAAGGTGCTAAGAATATACATAGGGAAAAGGATACCTTCTTCAATAAATGGTGCTGGTGTTCTACTGTCCCTTCTGTATGGAGCTTTGGACCTGAACCTTTTATGACCCTTCCTAATCAGTATAAATCGAAATTTGCCTAGTAAACAAATGCATTCACAGACATACACATATAGATATGCATGAATAATAAAGTGAACATTCAGAGAGGCCATTAATCAGCACATTCCATGTCGGCCACTTGTAAACAGTGATTTCATCCAAAAAGAACATAAGTTTTAAACATCTGGGTAGTTTAAGTTAAAGAAATGATGAGAGGAAAGCAAGAGAACAGAATAAGTGTCCCCCAAAGAGCAGTAGTTGATGACCATAACTTGTAAATAGCCTGACTTCAGCAGTGAGTGATAGGGGACATGTAACAATGCCTGGTAGAACTCAAGAAATTCAGCGTGTCCACAGGCAGACAGGTGTATAGTATGGACCAATGTTTCTACAATTTAGGATGAATCTTTCTGTCCCCAGTTAATTGTGAAAATAATTTTAAAAAATAGTTTTAGCCTTTGAAGAGTCATTTTCTAGTCCCTTCTGTGCTTTGATAGGGATCAAGTTTAGGGGCACGTTCCCTGTTGGGAGATCCTTGTTTTCAGGAATTGAGCTTGTGCATGACTTGCACCACATACTACTGGCAGACGGAGCACTCGCTCATGTGCTGGCTGCACTTGGTGCAGGTGATCAAGTGCCCGCTCTCAAGCAGGTAGAGGCATTTTCAGAAGTCCTAATAAATGACATTTTCCAGAAGTGTGTATTTAGTTTAAACATTTTGTGTGCAAGTGTCAGAAATCCAGTCGAGTTTCCTGAACATCAAAACAGGGGATTTGATTATAAGGATACAGGAGTGTATCACAGACCCACAGGGCAGGAATGATACTGGGCCTCCAGTATCATTAGAGTTAGAAAGCTCTCAGAAACCAAGTCTAGTTTCACCTGGTCATTCGGTGTCTCTCATCACTGTTTTTTTTTTTCTCAATTTCAAAGTTGGTCAGGGGCCTGTCCCCACCCTAGGTCGAGTCTACTGTGACCAGAGAAGCAGGGTTATGCAGGTGATGTATGGCAATGAGTCAGGCATTGTTATGTGCTGAGGACACAAGGATGAATGGCAGGGTCCCTGCACTCAAGTTGTTCACTGTCTAGGAGACAGAAACAAAATCAGAGAACTTAGAATCTAACAAAGTAAGTATTTTATGAACAGTACTGTAGGTTCCACAGAAGGAAAGGTCATGTTGCCAAAGTATTAGCAGTTGAAGTAACACTAAATCTGGGTTTTAAAGACAGAATATAAGTTCGTTGGAAGAAAAGGGGTGTGGTAGTAGCAGAGATAGGTTAGGGTAGGGGTCCCCAACGCCTGGGTCACAGACCTGTACCAGTCCATGGCCTGTTAGAAACTAGGCATCACAACAGGAGTTGAGTGGCAGGCAAGCAAGCATTAGTGCCTGAGCTCTGCCACCCGTCAGATCAGCAGCTGCACTCGATTCTCTTACGAGCACAAACCCTACTGTGAACCGGCATGCGTGGGATCTGGGTTGCGTGCTCCTTATGAGACTTTAACTGATGCCTGAAGATCAGAGGTGGAAGAGTTTCATCCTGAAACCATCCCTGCCCTGCTGCCCTGTCTGTGGAAAAATCGTCTTCCACAAAACTGATCCCTGGTTCCCAAATGGTTGGAGACCACTGAGTTAGGGCATTCCAGAAAAAAAAATTATGTGTGCAATGGGCCAGGGTCTGAGGATAGTGGGAAGTTCACTGTGATTGAAGAATAGAGTGAGAGGTGGGAAGGGAAGCAGAATAACAGGAGATGAAGCGAAAGGGGGATATTTTGTATTTTGGGGAGGTGAACTCATGTTATACTGAAGAAATCAGATTGTATTTTATAGGCAACAGTTTTAAAGGAGTGACGTGATCAGGGCTCTTAATGTGTATTTAATTTTTAGGTGAAACTCTGCCACTGGTAGGGCAGGCAGATATAGTTTATTATGATGAGAAAGAATATGATCTTACTATTTATTAGGTCATAAACACGTTTTGGTGCATACCAATTCAGAGGAGAAATCCAAGTCTTTCCAACTATGTGACCTTGGATGTCATTTTCTCTCTCTGCACTTCAGTTTATCAAGGTCCTCATCTATAAAATGGAGGATGATAATTACTTCCAGGTTATTATGAGGTTAACAGAGCCTGGGTTAAGAGAGCCTAGTACATAGTAGGCATTATGAGTGTTGCCTGCCATTTTTGTTCCTATCCTCTGACCTATGCTCAGGGTCCCAAGCTCTACCTTGTCACAGCCACATTTGGCGAAGGCTGGGGAGATCTACTTAAGGGCTTCACTCTCACTTCTCTGTGGTGTGTTACTACGCTAAATGACCTCTTTCTCATAATGCCTAAGCAGAAGGAACCAATGTGGTGGTTTCTATCTCAACAGGTATTGGAGTAGATGAAAGAGCCTGGTATCAGGATGACTAACTATAATAGTCTGAAAGAGAATGAGAACAGTGGATCGTGGGAATAAAGAGGAGGCGGCTGTGATCAGGAATGTATTTCTGAGATAAAAAATCATAAAATTTTGTGCCCAAATGAATGTGGAAATTGAGGAAAAGTGATGAGTTGTAATTTACCATGTGTGGAAGCAAGATGAATAGATCTTTTGATTCTACTGGATCAACTACTTTGATTTTTTAAAATTCTCCAGATTTCAATTGGTTTATTCATTTGTTCCATTGGTAGCATGAGTTAGACAAAAATAACTGGCATGATCTCCACTCAGCCCTTCAAGAAGAGGAAAAGAAAAATCAGCCAGGTGTGGTGGCGTGTGCCTGTATTCCCAGCTACTCAGGAGGCCGAAGTGGGAGGATTGCTTGGGCCTAAGATTTCAAGGCTGCAGTGAGCTATGATTGCACCACTGAACTCCAGCCTCAGTGACACGGCGAGACCCTGTCTCTAAAAACCTATAAATAAATTTAAAAACACAATAAATCTACTGCCCCATCACTGACAACAGCTAGCAACAGTAACAGTGAAACTATATTTATACTCTTCCAGCTTTACTGAGATATAATTGACAAATAAAATTGTACATATTTATGATGTACAAAATGTTTTGATACATGTATATATTGTGAAATGATCTAATGTATAGCATGGTGACTACAGTTAATCCTTTACTGTATATTTGAAATTTGCAAAGAAAGTAGAACTTAAGTGTTCTCACCACAAACATATAAACATAAAGGTAACTGAAGAAATGAATATGCTAATTAGCTTGATTGTGGTAATCATTTCACAATGTATACATATATCATCTCATAATAAATTATATTTTTAATATAGGACAAAGTTGAATTTTTGACATGGATAATTGTGGCATATATTGGATAGTATATATTTTCGGCTGTTTCTGAAAAAAAAAAAAACATTCAACAGATTCTCATAGAATGGTGTCACAAGCCCAAACGTGAGGCATCAGACAGGTTTCATGTGTGGAAATTGGTATCAGCCTCCACGTTGCAACTTCTAAACACTGACTAGATAGAAACATTTTAGAGGTTAAAATGCATTAAGAATTTTATCACTGATTGGTGATAAAGTAAGCAATCTAAATTGTAAGAATATAAATTCCCTCTACTCCATGGTACTCAATAATGCCATTTTCAGTTTCAAATTTTTAACTAAAGAGAGATAGAGACAGGGGAAGAGACTGGGGGAGGGGCTGACTCTGTAAATATGCTTATTCTTCCTGACCTTGCCCTATGCCACTGTTGCTCAGCAAGACTACCTCTTTCTCTTTCATTCTCTGACCTGGGAAGACATCAATCAAAGGTAATACATTTAAACAGTTGATTTTTAGAGCCCATGGTTTCAACACATTATAAAACAAAGTATATAGGACTGAATTGAATCCTACAGGACCTCTTTTTCAGAAATAGTGGAGGGTAGTTATGTTGTAAAGGAAGAAACAATGTACAGGTAGGTTATTATTATTAACCAATAGGCTTTTATCTGTCATTTAAAAAATTTACTATGAAAAACTTTAAACATAATAAAAAATACATAATAGAAACCACTCGCCATATATCATAACCTGTATTTAACCATTGTTAACATTTTGTTATACCTGTTTCATTTATTTTTAAAATCTCTAACAGATGTCTTTTAAAAATTAAAGTTATCTCCTTCAACGCTATTAATATGAATTCCCCAGTATCAACTGACATCCAGTAAATGTTCAGTTCCTTCTGATTGTCTCAAAATGGTCTGAATTTTTTTTTTTTTTTAAAGATGTCATTTGTTCAAAACCAGCTCCACACAAGGTCAGCATGTTGCAGTCGTTCGATGTCTCTAAAATCTCCTTTTGTCTGTAACAGTGCTTCCTCCATTTTTTTTTCTCCTGTGCCATTTGTTGATAAAATTGGATCATTTGTCCTGTAGAATTCTACACATTGTATCTTCCTGGAGTCATTTAGCATGCTTTCCTGTCCCCCTCATGCCTATAAGCTGGTAGTTAGAGCTAAAGGCTTGATTAGATTTAGGTTCATTTTATTTTGGCAAGAATTCTTCCGAGGTAATGCTATATACTTCCTACTTCAACACACCAGGAGGCTTATAATATCTGCCTTTCTACTTGTAGTAATTTTAAGATTGATCAGTAGGTTTGAGTGATGCCTTTCAACTAGAGGTTTTAGCAGTCATTGATAATCAATGCCTAGGTACATTATTATACTGTATTGAGTTTACAAAACAGTGATTTTTCTAATTCTATCATTCCTCATGCAGTCATTAATTGTGATTCTTCTGTAAGAAGTTTCCTTCAACAACTACTTGGATATCCTGGAATAAAGTCTTTATAGGACATATATGATAATTGATTCCTTCTATTTACTTATTAGTTTCTAGAACAAAGAGTGCCTTAGCATTCTTCATGACTGTTCAGTGAGGTTCGTTTGCTTTTTGGAGTCTCACTATTCACTCTTGATGTTAAAATGGTCTTATCTATGACCAGTGGGAGTCCTTTCACATTGGTTATGTTCTTTTGACATGACACCAGTAGCCTTTGCCATTTTGTAGCTAGATAATATATAACTTTTAGAATGAGGTAAATGCATCTTGAGTTTATGTTGACTTTGAGGGGGGGTCCAAAATTGAAATCCAAACACTGCACATATTTAATCTGTACAATTGATTTGAACATGTATATACATTGATCTGATTCAAATTAGAGCACAGGGTTTTTACTTATCTGTTTATATTAACATTTTCTTGTTCTAAATGTTAATAATCCCATCCACATTATCTATCACAATAAATATTAGCACTATCAACTCCATTCAATAAAGTTTAAGATTTCTTTGTGTTCTCTCCATCTCTTACAATATATACTTAAATACTGTGCTTGTATTAGTCTGTTTTTTCATTGCTATAAACAAATGCCTGAGACTGGGCAATTTATAAAGAAAACAGGTTTTATTGTTTCCCAGTTCTACAGGCCGTACAGGAAGCATGATGCTGGAATCTGCTTGCTTCTGGAGAGGCCTCGGGAAACTTACAATCATGGTGGAAGGCAAAGGGGGATGTCACATGGTGAAAGCAGAAGCAAAAGAGAAAGGGAGGAGGTGCCACACACTTTTAATCAACCAGGTCTCATGAGAACTCACTCTCTATGGCGAGGAGAGTACCAAGAGGATTGTGCTAAACTATTCATGAGAAATATGCCCTTATGATCCAATCACTTCCCACCAGGCCCCATCTCCAACACTAGGGATTACAATTCAACATGAAATTTGGTTGGGGACATATATCCAAACCATACCAATGCTTTAAAGTCACTTAATTCTACATATAGTTATGCCAACAACTCAATACATGGTTATAAATGGTTTCACATTTTACAGATTGTTTTGGTTTCAAAGTCAAAACTATAAAACAAGGCATGAAGAGGTCTAGCTTCCATTCTTCCTCCCTGCCTCCTCTCTTTCACAATAGGTAACTATTTAAATATGTGTTTTGGAATGCCCCTATCTTTCTTACACAAAATGCAGACATATACTCACGTTTGTGTATAGAGTTCTTTTATCACTTAAAAGTATATTCTGGTAATCACAGAAGCAGTAGTTTCCTAATTCGATCTTACAAATGCATAGTACTCCACTGTAAGAGATGAATCATAGTTTATGTAACTAGTCACCCATTGATTATTACCTTTCATATCTGAACTGTACTTTATAAAATATCAATGTAACCCAAAGTCTGAAGTCACTATTTTTGGAGGTCCCACATCCCACCTAAGAACGTGGTGGTGGACTACTAAACAGATTCAAATTTTGAATAAAACAATATATGAATACTTGCTAGTTATAAAAACTGTAAAACTAAAAAAATTATGTAGAATTAGAAGTTTTTATTTTCCCCTTACCAATACTAATCTCTTCCCAACATAACCAGTTACCACTTTAGTATGTAACTTCCTAAAAATTTCCTATGATAGGCATATATATGTAATAACCACAGGGTTTTGATTTTTATACATATATACTTACCATTCTGTGACTTGGTTTTTAAACATGTTGGAGATATATTACATACAGATGCACCTCACTTTTTACAGCTGCATAGTATTCTGTACTATTAAATGCATGTATTAATAAATTAAGCCAGTCTCCATTTAATGAACATATAGGTTATTTCCAAAATTAAATAAACCACAAAGCTATAGTGTGGAATCTTGTATTTTGTGTAGTTGTACAAAACATATAAGCTAGGTTTTTAGAAATGAAAGTGTTTGGCCAAAGGCTATCTGCATTAAAGTTTTGATAGGTTTTGATTTGCATTTCTGACGCCCAAAGGAAAATAAATCATTCTACAAAAAAGACACATACACTCATATATTCATTAATGTGCTATTCACAATAGTAAAGACCTGGTATCAATCCAGGTACCCATCAGTGGTAGACTGGATAAAGAAAATGTGGTATTTACACACCATGAAATGCTATGCAGCCATAAAACGAGATCATGGCCTTTGCAGCAATGTGGATGGAGATGGAGGCCATAATCCTAAACTAACTACACAGGAACAGAAAACCAAAATACAGCATGTTCTCACCTGTAAGTGGGAGCTAAACACTGAGCACATGTAGACATAAACATGGTAATAATAGACAATGCAGACTACTAGAGGAGGCAGGGAGGGAGGGAGGGAGGGAGGGAGGGAGGGAGATATCCGTTGTAAAACTACTTATTGGGTACTATATTTTCTGGGTGATGAGATTCATATCCCAAACCTCAGCATAATGTAATATTTCCATGTAATACTCTTTCACATGTACTGCCTGAATCTGAAAGTGGCAATTAAAAATTTTGTAAATATTTAAAATGTCATTTTAATAATTTGCAAAAAAAGTTTTAACAGGTTCTGCCAAATTGCCCTTTGAATAGGCTGTAACCTGCTTATGTACTTTCTTACTCACAATGTAATGAGTGTCTTTTCCCCTATATCCTTACCACTCTGGCTAACAGTATTTGGGATTCTGCCAATTTGAAAAGCAAAATCCATCTCCTGGGTTTGTGTGCATTTCCTTGATTGTTATGAGACTGGATCTTATTATATAGCTTTAAAATGTTAATTTCCAGAAATCTTAGGATAGTATTGGCATATTAAAAATACGATTTTAACACAACTTTGGTCAAAATTATTTTACTTTTAAAAATAAGAGAAAAAATGCTATGTTAATAGTACATACAGAGCAGTAGTTTCTAACATATTTTAGAAATGGAAATAGAAAATTAAGTGCTAGTATTTCATCTTTTCAAGCTTTACAAAAACTACTCTGCTCAGTTGGTACATTCATGTTAATTTTTTTTCTCACACATAAAAATTCTGAATAGGACAATTCACTGAGGCTTCTAGATCAGCTACAGTGTCCACTCTAAAGAATGTTTCTTTTAGGGGTCAACTGTTTCATTGACAGGAGGAAGATTTATACGTGCAAGTCCTATTAACATTAATAGGAGTCATCAGCATAAATCCCCCTGCAATGACAGACAAAAAGACCCTACAGTTTACCAAGATCCAAGTTCTAATGATTACCTGTCATACTGTTCTCAGACTCATCATCACCAGAAAGAGCAGGCACGGCAACTTGTACCACAAGGGTATCTCATTGCAGCCCCAAAGCTAAATTGTGCATCAATGGAAAAAAAAGTGGCCTTCAAGATGTGACTTGGGATTCTAAGAGTTAAACCACTTAATCAGTATTTTTTAAAAGCCATCATTAAAGAGAATTCAAACATATGGAACCATTTTTTTAAGTGTGAATGAGTTTCAAGGTGCTTGAAGGATAATACAGCTACTTATTTAAAAATTCAATTAATCTTATCTTTCTTAAAATTGATTAATTAATAATCTCACAGATGAACTGCCAGTTTTGAGAGTCCTGTTATCTTTTTAATGTCTCCTTACTGAGGAAATTTAGAAACTACTTGAAATTGACAGAAAATGTCAGTCTGCTTTAATTATTTGACTCAATAGCAAATCATGGTTTAATGAATAATTTCTGCATAAAAAGCACATCGGGAGTCTCTTACCTATTGCAAATGAGTTGTTGGGGCCTCAAACCCCTCAAAGAAAAACATTCAGGTTCTCATTTGCCAAACAGATATGAAAAACATTTCAGATTCTCATCATGTCAGTGAGATGTGAAAACAGTCTGTAGGCAATCAATGTATTATGAATTCATAGCCCATGCTGCACAGCTGCCACAGCACTGATTCCAAACAGAAAAAGGTCTCATCCATCTTTGTTTGATATTGGCATTAATGTTGGCATCTAGAACAGTTTGGAAAGTAACTCATGCCCCTGTATTATTTCATTGCCTTTCTCACAAACTTAACACAGTTGGCAGATGCCTAAAAACAGAACCAAATATATAGCTTGACAATTAACTATTTACTTAATAGACTAATATTAAAACATAAATCAGGTTCAAATCAATCTTCAAATTCTTGGCAGATATAAAAGATGTAAGTATTACAAAATATGATACCATGCCTGAAAGGATTGAAAAGTCTTTATTTCCTCTGAAAACTTATTGTTACAATGTATAATTTATGAATATTCATATATTCATGCTTTCTGAAATACAATAAAATTAGCTGAGTAAAAGACAAATTATTCAATGTTAATAGCATAAATAACTTATTTGCAAGAAAATTGTTACAATTCCTACTGTAAAGAATCACCAACCACTATTTAGCAATTAAATTTCAACAAATTTTTTTTGAAACTCTTTAGGTCTTTAGACAAAGGCTACCAAGGCTGCCAATCCAGGTAACTATGGCAGTGACAGAAGTCAATCATTAATACTGCCATTACTTTAGACAAAGGGCTGACAATCCCAGAAACTAGTTCTAGAAATTACCATCAATATGGCCATTTTACTATGGACAAAGAAATATTATGGGAGATAGGGAAATTGTTACTCCATTTTCCTGTAGAAAAATATATAAATTGACCTTTTATATATACACATGTATGTATACACATACAGTATATGTTTTTCTGGGCAGGTACACCAAGTAGGAAAAAATACAATAGCAACATAGGATAAGGTACTGGTTCTCATACTGATCACTAAACTGAATAGTATTATCATTTTTGGTTAATAAGAGGCATGCATAAACATTTTAAATACATGAATCAAAATTATTTGATAACTTTTTTGAAAATGTAAATTAGCTACTGAAAATTTTCCACTATGTACAACATATTAATTTTATTAATATGACTTCAAGCTTAAGGTTTTATAACAAAACCAAAAGATTTTTCTTTTTGACTTAAAACTCTAAGAACAAATATTTATTTGCAGTAATTAGGATAACTAAAAAGAAAGCTTTAAGAATAATTTCTATTACATTTTGAGGCAACAGGAAGTATCTAAGGTTTTCAAAGTCTTTTAGTAGTTGTATAATATATGAATCATGTTCAGCAACTTTTAAACATTTCAGTAATATTTAATAAATGACCTGAAAAAGAAATGCTGACACTGGCTAATGAATGAAACAGGGTACAATAATGGACCACAAACGATCTCCTTCATTGTTCTACATACAGGCAGCTGCAGTAAGGCCATCAGAATTTTTGTGGTTATTCTAGGCCTATCTTGATTGTCTGTTTACATGAATGTGCATGCTGCATTCAAGCAGCCTTAATTCTAAGACTGTAACAGTGCAATATCCTCATTGGCACAATTTACTGCAATTGTATTCAGACTCAATTGTCTCATCTAGTGGAACCTTTTATAATATATTGCTGATATCCAGAGGCAAGGCCAATACCTGGTACATTAACAGGTATGTATTAGACATTGAGCGCATATGCCCCAGCTGGGTTTCAGGAAACATGATTTGATATAAGAAAAATCTGAATCCCTGTGACAAAGTAGGTTATAATGTGATCCTACCGTCCTGATTTATGTGACATTATAAAAGGGGAAGCGAAGGAAAGGGGACTAAAGAGATGGGGAGGAGCTGTACACTGGGAGGTAGGAACAGGAGCTGCCTGAGAGGCCAGTAAGTTTAGTTCTTCCATTATTCTGGCTTCAACTATATCTGTAGAGGGTAGAAAGGAGAGGCATGAGCTACGTTCCTTGGTTCTTTCATTTCCCATGAATCTGTGACATGCTACAGCTAGCTTCCTTTAAGAACATTTCTGAAACCTGGTGAGGTCAGGGACCAGCTGCAGTTGAAGTATGTAAGAACTACGTGCTTTACAATGGAGCCATGGCTTACTGATAGACAATATGGGCCATATCTGGTGAAAAAAAAAAACTTAAGAGTTCATGTATTTATTTATTGCTCAAATAAAGTAGACCATCAGAGCTTGGCCATTTGAGAAAACTTAAATATAGGCAACGTCACTGTAGCTAGGTTTGCTGCCTATGTACAGACCTAACTTTTTTTTTTTTTTTTTTTTTTTTGAGACAGAGTCTAGCTCTGTCGCCCAGGCTGGAGTACAGTGGCACAATTTTGGCTCACTGCAACCTCTGCCTCCCAAATAGCTGGGATTACAGGCGCCTGCCATCACACCCAGCTAACATTTTATATTTTTAGTAGAGGCAGGGTTTTGCCATGTTGGTCAGGCTGGTCTCAAACTCCTGACCTCAAGTGATCTACCCACCTTAGCTTCCCAAAGTGCTGGGATTACTGGCAGCCCTAATGTTTTTATGCAGCATGTATATCAGGGCTTACCAACTGTCATACTCAATTTGAAGCCCTTGGTGGTTGCAGGTTTACCTACCAGAAAAGGAATAGGAACAATTTATAGAGTGTTTTCCTTAGTCACATTTCAAAACCACAATTCTACTTGTTACTATTTTTACTCATCTGTAAGACTATAAAATACTAATTTAAAACAGAAATTTTCATTTAAAAAGCTTAATGCAATAAAAACGCTGTAATCTATTTTGTTCGAAGCTGACAGCAAGCAATTATTTCCTGCATGAGACATTTGATATTCATCAAGTCAATGGGAAAATTCTAAAACAATTTTCTTCTAGTGATGCCATACTAAAAATGGCACTGCATTTGTCTTCATAACCATTCTCATACAGTAGGCTCGGTACTACTATATATGGAGAAACATAGGCTAAGAAGTTAAAACAATTTACCAAATATCAGCCGCCAGGATTAAATTAGGTCTGTAGACAATTAGCCTAGTATACTCTAGTTACCCGACAGACAGAACATCCAAATACCAATGAGTCTATTCATGCCTTTCCTTCCATTCTTTCATTTCTTTATAATTGACCTTTCCCAATATGTAAATAATTTACAAACAAATATCACTGATACTAAAAAAAACACTACTGACTTGTTCATAAAAATGTCTAAACACCTTAATATTAGCATTTTCAATGCTTCTCAACACAGAAAGCAAAGCAAAACAAAACAGACCCATATTCCAAATACAGGCTTCTAGCTAGATCATGATACTTTAAGTTTTTCTATATATGTTTTTATCCTTATGTTATAATGCTGTTATCAATAAAGAAACTATAATTCAAATAATCAAAGAAAATATGTGAGCTGGTTCTGAAAATGTGGCTTTCCAACAAAGACCCAACGTGGCAAACAAAACTGTCCTAAAACCACTAAATTATTAACAATGCATAGGATCACTTTCATAACCATAGTTACATTCCTGAGAATCAAATGATTTATAATTTTCATCTGCTAGTCACTCAAGTTTGGTATTTAAAATGAGCAAGTCAATGTGCTTTATAAGTTTTGCATGTTCTTGGAATGTCCTCTATAAGGAAAATCCCCTTTTGGACTTCTATTACCTATTTTGCCTTACAATTGCTGCTGCTTTCTAACAGTTTTCAAACAGTCCTTCTATCAAGCAGACTCTGAGACCAGTAGAAATTTCCAAAGTGGGGTATTCAGCTTAGTGTGTATCCATTATTCAGAGGGCTCCTCTAGGTTTCCAAGGTTTGTGCTTTCCTTGAGAGTCTCTGAGTTAGCCTCTGGTATGGCACTGGATTCTGAAGCCTCTGGCTGTAAACTGTCTCCATCAAGGACGATGTCTTCAGGGTTTGGTGGAGGGGGACAGAAATCTTCATTGGGGCAGATTTCCTGGAAAAGTGCTTCAGCCTGGCCAACGAAGAAAAGATAAAATCATTTTCGGAAATCAGTTTAAAATGTGTGTGCACTTCTGGCACTAATTAAAAAAGTAAGTGTTATCCTTTAAAATTCCCTTAAGCAGGTTATAGTACTTTATCAGTATAGGTAAACTTCTGTTAAGTCTGTTTTCAGAATTCTATGACTTCTTCCTTTAATTCTATACATGTATTCAGGTCCACTCTTCAAGGACGGCAGTACCCCATCAGGTTCATTATCAAGTGTTCAGACTGTTGAGAACTGAAACACATTCATTCTATACATCAATAGAAATACAATTTCCTTAATATTATTTTATATCATTTCTTATAGAGCCTTGATATGGTTTCGTTCTGAGTCCCCATCCAAATCCCATCTCAAATTGTTATCCCCACGTGTTAGGGGGTGATTGGATTAAGGGGGCAGCTGTTCCCATGCTGTTCTTGTGACAGTGAGTTCTCACGAGATCTGATGGTTTAAAGAATTTAGCGGTTCCCCCTTTTCTCTCTCTCCTGCCCCCACGTAAGACATGCCTTGCTTCCCTTTCACCTTCCACCATGATTGTAACTTTCCTGAGGCCTCCCCAGCCATGTGGAATTGTGAGTCAACTAAACCTTTTTTTGTTTATAAATTACCTAGTCTCGGAGAGTATCTTTATGGCAGTGTAAGAGGCACTAATAGAACTGGTACCAGGAATGGGGTACTGCTACAAAGATAATCTGAAAATGTAGAAGTGACTTTGGAATTGGGTAATGGGCAGAGGTTAGAACAGTTTGGAGGGCTCAGAAGAAGACATAAATGTGGGAAAATTTGGAACTTTCTAGAGATTTGCTGAATGGTTTTGACCAAAATGCTGCTAGTGATAAAGACAATGATGCCCAGACCAGGCTGAGGTGGTTTCAGATGGAGATGAGGAATTTATTGGGAACTGGAGCAAAGGTGACTCTTGCTATGCTTTAGCAAAAAGACTAGTGGCACTTTGTCCCTGACCTAGAGATCTGTGGAACTTTGAACTTGAGAGAGATGATTTAGGGTATGTGGTAGAAGAAATTTCGAAGCAGCAAAGCATTCAAGAGGTGACCTGGGTGATTCTGAAAGCACTCAGTCATGTGTGTTCACAAAGAGCTGGTTTGATAGTGGAACTTACGTTTAAAAGGGAAGTAGAGCATAAAGGTTTGGAAAATTTGCAGCCTGACCACGTGGGAGAAAATAAAAACCCATTTTCTGGGGAGGAATTCAAGCTGGCTACAGAAATTTGCATAAGAAATGATGAGTCAAATGTCAATAGGCAAGACAATGGGGAAAAGCTCTCCAGGGCATGTCAGAGATCTTCCCTAGAAGGGAAAAACGGTTTTTTGGGCTGGGTGGGCCCAACTGCTCTGTGTAGCCCTAGAATATGGTGCCCTACAACCCAGCTGCTTCAGCTCCAGCCATGGCTAAAAGGAATAAAGGCACAGCTTGTGCTGTTGCTTCAGAGGGTGCAAGCCCCAAGCCTTGCCAGCTTCCATGTGATGTTGGGCCTGAGGGTGCACAAAAGACAAGAGTTGAGGTTTGGGAGCCTCTGTGTAGATTTCAGAGGATGTTTGCAAATGCCTAGATGACCAGGCAGAAGTCTGCTGCAGGGGTACAGCCCTCACGGAGAACCTCTGCTAGGGCAGTGCTGAAGGGAAACGTGGGCTTGAAGCCCCCATAAAGAGTAACCAACAGGGAACTGTTTAGTGGAGCTAAGAGAGGGCCACTGTCCTCTAGGCCCCAGAATCGATCCACCAACAGCTTGCACCATGCACCTGGAAAAGCCACAGGCACTCAATGCCAGCCTGAGAAAGCAGGCACAGTGACTATGCCCTGCAGAGCCACAGGGTTAGAAGTGCCCAAGGACATGGAACCCTAGCCCTTGTATCAGCATGGCCTGGATGTGACAACATGGAGTCAAAGGAAATTTTGGAGCTTTAAGATTTAATGACTGCTCAGCCAGATTTGGGACTTGCATGGGGCCTATCACCACTTTGTTTTGTCCAATTTCTCCCATTGGGAATGGAAACATGTACCCAATGCCTATACCCCAGTGTATCTCAGAAGTAATTAACTTGCTTTTGATTTTACAGGTTCATAGGCAGAAGGGACTTGCCTTGTCTCAGATGAGACTTTGGAGGTGGACTTTTGAGTTAATGCTGGAATGAGTTAAGACTTTGGAGGACTGTTGGGAAGGATTGAATGGTTTTGAAATGTGAAAAGGACATGAGATTTGGGAATGGTCAAGGGCAGAATGATATGGTTTGGCTGTGTCCCCACCCAAATCTCATCTGAAATTGTAATTCACAAGTATTGGGGAGGGACCTGGTGGGAGGTGATTGGATTATGGAGGCAGTTTTCCCCATGCTGTTCTTGTGATAGTGACTTCTCAAAAGTTCTGATGGTTTAAAAGTGTTTGGCCATTCCCTCTTCACTTTCTCTCTCCTGCTGCCATTTAAGACATGCCTTCCTTCACCTTTGCCTTCCACCATAATTTTACATTTCCTGAGGCCTCCCCAGCCATGAGGAACTGTCAGTCAATTAAACCTCTTTTGTTAACAAATTACACAGTCTTAGGTAGTATCCTTATAGCAGTGTGAGAACAGACTAATACAAGCCTATATGTAATATTGGTATAGTCTCATTTAGCGTATAATAATTTTTAACAAGGCACTGTTCAAATGAAGAAAATTCTTCACTGTTTGCTCAACTATTTGCTTTCTGATATAGTTCCCATTCCCTGGACTTTAAAGACTACGGCACTTGTTTAATCTCATGGATTTTGAAAAGATAGCCTCAGTAAAAATGCTGGCTCTACTATTTAGCAGCTATGTGATTTGGGGAATGTTTATTCAATTTCTGAGCTTTGGCTTCCACATCTATAAAATGTCAGAGAGTAAGCCAACATATATGGTAGCTATTTTCATTATTACTAATAATAACATAAGTAAAAATGTCAAGATTTAAGTTGAACTTATTAGTATGATTGTGAGGGAATGTATTCTCTCCCCGGGTCCACAAGGGGGCGTAGTTTCAAGGGCAAGAACTTCTCAGCGCCATGCCTCCCCCACCTCTTCATCCGGGAATTAGAGGTCTTTAAGTTTTCACGCACGCGGGAAAGAATCAAAGATCAATCACTCCAGCAGAAGTTTAAAGGAACTCCTTTCATAGGTCAAAGGGCTTAGATGGGGTGGGAATTCCTCCCAGGTTAAAAGTCCCTGTCCCCACATCGGGCCGGACTCCATGTCTGGATCCCCTTCCATGACCTTCGTGGAAGCTTTCTTATCTTTTTCTTTCTGCTTTTTCTCTTTCTCTGCCTAAATACATCACTTTCTGCAACAACTCTTTGGGGTCCAATATTTACTTGCGAGCGCACCATGCCCGGTATGGTCCCCTCTCCCATTCTTGGGTGAGTGAGAAACCAACAGTTTGGAAGAACAGCCCACCAGGGAGCAAGCTAAGCCTCCCCTGGGTCCCGGAACCTGGCAACAATAGGGTAACAGAATAAAAAATTTCAAGGGTATGTTTTTGGACACGCCAATTACTACAGACAATTTTTTTTAAGTTTTTAAATACTTAATTGGCAAAAGCTGTATATATTCAAGGTATCCAAGGTCATTTGATATACAGGGTGTAATGATTACCACAATCAAGTTAACACGTCCATCACCACCAATAGTTACCACTGTCTGTGTGTGTGTGTGTGTGTGTGTGTGTGTGTGTGTTTGTAATAAGAATACTTAAAATCTGCTCTCTTATCAAATTTGAATGTAAGAATCCTGTCATTTATGACAAGATGAATGAACCTGGAGGACATTATGCTAAGTGAAATAAGCCAAACACAGAAAGACAATTACCACATGATCTCACTTATATGTGGAATCTAAAAAAGGTGAGGGTGGTTGCCAGGGGCTGGGGAGTGAAGAGTTGTTGGTTTAAGGGTACAAACTTTCAGTTATAAGTTCTGGGGATCTAATGTACAGCACGGTGACTATAGTTAATACAGTAACACTGCATTTTTTTTATTATAGCTATTTGGAAATTAAACATTACAGATGCCTGTCTGTGCTCTCCATCCTGGGAACTCACCATACTCCTTCGCTAGAGACATGTAGCCCCTATAGAGGTAAGACCTAGGTCAAACAAAGCCGTTAGCTCATATGTCATTCTTCTAATGGTCTTTTTGTCTTATATCTCTATCTTTACTGTCTGTACAAATTCTCCCTCCCTTTTACCCTCTGCATGCAAACAATCATCAAATTCTATCAATTTTATCTTCTATCTCTTAACTTCATCTGCTCCTTCCCCACTTACACAGCCCAGACATGCACCATCTTTCACCCAGACAACTGCAATAGCCTCAGTATTGGACTGGCCTCCTTGGCTCTAGAGTTCCCCCATATAATCTATCTCCATGCTACCCTCAGACGGGTCTGTGGAAAATAAAATTCTGTTTATTCCATTTTGGCTAAAATTCTTCAATGACTCCCCATCACCAGTAAGATAACATCCAAGATCCCTACTATAGAAAATAAAACCCGTCTGACACATACCTTCTTTGATCTTATCATATACCACTTCATCTAACCTCCATCTCTCAGACTTCTTCCTTTACTAATACCTGTTTATTTGTATGAAACAAGACACCATGATACTTATGTTTACATCCTGGGCTGGTACCAGTGTTATTCTTTACACCCAGAATGTTTCAATTCTACTGTCTTTGATTTAGATGGAGAATTGCTACTCATCTGTTACACCCGTCTCTGTAAGGTTCTCTGACTTCTAGATAGGGCTCATTGCTCCTCTGCGTTACTTCTAGACTTTGGATATATTAGTACATATACCACACTACACTGTCATTTGTTTTCTCCTTTACCTAATAGTGATTCCTCCAGGATGACAAATACTTTTAGTCAACTCTGGATTCTTATTGCCTTGGCATAAAATAGAATGTCAGTAATATTTAATACAAGTATTAAGTATAAATATAATTATTATTACTAATACTTTTACTTCTATGTCAGTTCCTCTGTGTTTGACACCTTGTCTCCCTTTGCCTTCTCTCCACAGAATAGATTTTACCCTGAACTTCAGTCTCTGTGGCTGGATCCCTCACCATATGCTTCCATATATCTTGTCATGCACTACCTGACTCCTAAGATTAGCACCAGTTGCACATTGTCACACCATTCTTCCTTGTGTTCTACCTGCTTATGGAACTCCCACCTTTAGCCCATCTGCCCTGGCCTTTGTTGATGCCAATTTCCTATAGCTGGACTCCACCTCAAATCTCTCCTCTCTCTAACTGCTGGAAACTCTTAGGGTCAACTGTCATGCTCTGGAAAGTGCATCTAATGCTTCTTGGTCTGCTGCATTTTGTTTTCCAACTAAACCTAGTTCTAAGCACAGAATAGTTTATTGGCAACTTTTCCTCCTCTTTACCGTTTTTAAGCCAGAAGTTAGCTCAAAGGGTAAAGTGTTTCAGGTGGTTAAAAAATTGGAAAGGGCTAATTATATTGTGACTTGGTGTGCTCATACTGAGAAGTACAGAGAACAACGTGAATTATTTAAAACATTTCTATGTTTAATTAATATACATCTACACAAAACAAAAATAAACATTTCATCAATATAGTACTTTAAAGTTTTTAGGATATACGCCTACTCATAAACTGAAAGTAGCACGTAACACTCACTGGGTGAGTGTACTATCACTGTGATACAAAAGAGCTGAGTTTAATTCTTGGCTCAAGAACTTACTAGCTATGTGACCTTTGGACACGTTATTTAGCCCCCTTTAGGACTTAGCTTCCTCATCTATAAAATGGGCATATCACAAATACTTATCTCATAGGATTGTTTGGAGGACTAAATAAGATAACATATATGAGATGCCAAGGATAGTATCTGACACATAGAAAGTGCTCAAATGAATGACAGCTACAGAAAATATGACATCTAAAATTGCCCTCTCAAAGGCTTAGAAAACAAATAACACTACAGTATGTGAGCAACTTGATTGTTCAATCTATAAAGCTAGCTCTCAACTTAAAATGGGCTGTGTATCAAACGTCATAAGTGACTGGCTAATCTGTCCATAAAACAATGTTCTAAATGGTGGTTACGTTGCTAGCCCAGCCCAACATCAGCCAATTTAACTCATATTATACCTGAAGCAAAATACAAAGAGTATGGTGCTATTTATTCTTGTTCTCCTAGTAGTGACATCTCCTAGAGGGTGGGGCTCCTGAAGGAGTGAGTTATCAATGTCTTGGGAATGAGGACTATGGACCTGTCCATGAGTATGTTTGGATACATGGTATATAACATCTACCAAGGAAAGAGATGTCAGATGTCAGTTTCAGAAAAATAAAAACAAAACTGAAGCAATATAAAATACAAAAATGAGCAAGTCATAAAAAGAATCACAATTATCACTTAGGTTCGTATCATGGTGACAATAGAGAATGTCTTGGAGGCCAGGAGCGTACAATCTGAACTTGTGGGTATTAAAGACAGATCACTTCATGCTTTTGGTGCATCTTCAAATCATAAATAGTTCCCTATGAACATAGGTTTACATTACTCAACCTCTATACATTTGACAAATAAGATGTAAACTTGCCAACTGGTAAAATGAAGTATTTCGTTTCCATTTTGTTTTTTTTTTTTAAATAAGTCTACACGGGCTTGTGTTTTCTACATAAACAAAGTCTAGGTGATATTCTGAGAGCTTTTATGGATAATATTCTTCATTTGGAAAACAGCGATCACCAGAAATCACCAATTAGTGACTGACATAATTACAGGAATTAGCATGCTGTTTATCTGAATACACTAGCTACTTACAAATATTGTCAATGCTCTTTAAAGTAGGCATTATATTTTCCCCAAAACTGATAGATGAGATTAAAAGCTATATAACAAATTTACAACTACTTACATTTAATAGCATATTAGTACCAAAATTAGCACTATACTGTTTTCTACTATTATAGCATGTTACCTCTGAAGGTTATCTTCTTGAGAAGCAAATTATCTCATGATAAAATTATCCTTCAATTATAATCTTCTAGCATGCAGTTTAGATGTTTAGATTATATTAGTACTTGTATTATAAGCCCTTACTTAAATGTTTTTGGTTAAAAAAAAAATTAAAGTTCATTTAGGGATAAAAAATGACCTAATCTACCTTGCTAAAAACTTGTTGGCAATTTCTGCTTGCAAAACATTAGAACATCAAAGTAAAAAATGATTTGAATATTTCAAGCTATAAATGCAGATCTTCAGCTATCTTGGGTTCTTAGTAAACTAATAGAATGAATGATGGATCAGAGATGTGACTTCCTGCTTTGGTTTGGTGTCAATAGCTGAATATGATTATCCAGGATCACTATCAGGCACTGAAGAAAATACACAAGAACTCTAGAAAATAACTGCAGATGTCTGCATCCTCATCATAGTCATAGCCTTGTTACTCTGACTCAAAATTAGATTACAGGCTCAACCAGGACATTTGTTACTATAAGATCCTTGCCATTGATGGGAATGAAAGTGCCATCTGTGGTCTAAGAACAATGTTAAATTACCCATTTATTGACTTAATGGACAGATGTGCCAATTCTAAAGTTCAGAAATGTGTCTCAAAAAGTATTTTCTGTTTTTTTTTTTCCCCATCCTGTCCAGGACAGAGAAGTATATCTGTATATACATATCAATCTTCAACTTAATGGAATCATGGCTCACTTTTAGCAGCTTGTATCAGCCTGCGCCTCTTCTTAGCCCTGCTTAGGATGGCTGTCACAGACTTCCACCTTGCTTTACAATAGCCCTCAGCAGCAGTAATGGTAGCTCTTGGGACAGGAACTTGTGTCAAAACATTAATAGAATCATGTTAACTACGCAAAACTACGCTATAATTTCTTTTCCATGAATAAAAAAATGCATTAAGACTACTGTAAAATTAATTTTATATGCCTTACTAGTACAACCTTCTTGAAATGAGTTTACCAAGAAAAATAATTTATGTATTTCAAAATAATATGCCAATAGTCCAACCGTTTAAATTAGAAACAATGTTTCTTTAGAATACTGGCATTATAAATTCTTATTTATGAATACGTATTTTTAACATCCTCCATCCTTATTCCCACAATGGAACTCATAAAAAATCTCTGTAATTCAACATTTTATTCAATTAAGTGAAAATACCTGATCCTGAATTTAAAGTATATTTAAAGAAGTTTTGTAGGTCATAGAAAAAACTTCTAGGGCAAACTAGAAATATGGTATTAATGAGAGAGATGCTTTTCTCGACGTTTCTCTCCTCCCAGAGAAAAAAATGTCCCAACCATACCAAAATGCTAATACAAAACTAAGAAACATCAATAGCCTTACCTGTTTAACTGCATTATCATTTCCTAAACCACAATCTGGGCCAGAGCAGACATAAACGTTGGGTGGTAAATCATTATAACAGCTCCTGCTGATGTCTGACGAATCTCTCATATTGAAGTAAAGAGCCCACAGAATTCTTGGCTTTTCAACTTGTTCATTTTCTAAATGTAGAAATAAATTTTATTTACATTTTACAATACAATATGCTTGTCAATTACTACACTATGTAGCCTATTAACGATTAAGCTATGACTAGACATTGTAGTAAATCAGAGCTTTGTATGTAAACAATTAGTAAATTTGCATCTGCACACTCTATTTTGATTAGTATGTTAATTAGATTTTACTCCAATCATGCTCCTTTGGACTTCTATTACTTCTTCTCACTAGTATCAAAGTGGTTATGATCACATTCATCCTTAAATTTTCCCTATAAAGAGAGAAGACAACATAAATTGATTTCCTTATGTTTCAAATGGACAAGCCAATTTGATAAATTATATAGTAAGTCAATAGTATATACAGATGAAATGTCCAGGATAAGCAGGAAGTAGGTTAGTCGGTTACCTAGGGCTGAAGAGAATTGGGGGCAAATGGAGGGTGATCACTAATGGGTATGACATTTCTTTTGAGGGTGATGGAAATGTTCTAAAACTGATGGTGGTGATGTTTGGACAATTCTATAAATATACTAAGAAACACTGAATTTTATACTTCAAATGGGTGAATCATATGGTATAGAATGACATCTCATTAAAGTTATTATTAAAAAAATAGTAAATACAGGATTAAAACTTTGTTGTCCTAACTCACATTCTAACACTTTTTCTTATCGGATTAAAAAAATTAATGGTAACCAACAAATATCAAAAATGAAGTCATAACAGTAAATGTCACTTTGAGCACATTTTCTCTCATTTAAGAGCATGTGTCTATTGCGGCTGTTAGGCATTGCGTTAGGAGCTAGGTATATGCAGATGAAGTAGACTTAGTTCTTACTCTCCCTCCTTTTTTTGTTCCCTAATACAGGGCCTAGCACACAACAGATACTCAGTAAATAATTTCTGAATTGATGTTACCCATATTTTTAGGTATGATCAAAATACAATGTGCTATAAAAAGGCCCAACATTATTAATTTCAGTGCATAAAGTGTATTTCTTGCTAACTTGAAAATCATTTGTTTGCCTCTCCTCTTTAAAATTGTTATAATGTTCTTTGTTTGGAAACATAAAATATTGCTGTTAATACATTCATTGACTGAAGAGTTTTCTTTAGACTGAATCTGAACAAAACTTCAAATTTTGTACAATAATGGGTGTTTATGAAGACTGCCCAAGACCATGAGGCACCTCATGAATCATAAAGAAAATGCTAAAGGCATAATTATCTCGTTAATTACTATTATTTAATTGGTAACCAATGTAGAGAAATTTTTACCTAATTGCAGTATTCAATTAACAAGAAAGCCCTATCTATTTCCCACATCAGGATAAACAATATTTTATTATTTTTAATTTACAGTATCTCCACTATAAGAACACCAAATAAGTTATTTTCCTAGCTCATCCTGAACAATCCATAATTATTAGTGGAATAGGATGAAGAAACTCTGAGTGGAAGAAATGATCTCCTAAGACGGTTCTTTCTAAAAGTCCTAAGACCTACGAGTCATCTAAGATATCACTAACTTTACGTAGGAACATATTAGGTGCCTAAATCTATTTATTGACAAGATAAAGGAACATAAGAAATTAACATTTCATAGCTAACACCATATGGCTCTTAGCAAATTGATTAGTGAGTATAGTTACTATGAATCTTATGGAAAGATACTTAAATGAATCTCCTATGATTTGGGACACCAGACATGGGGAGCACCAACATGTGGGCTACAGTCTGGAAAGTCTTTAATATTGCCCAGCCCATTTCTAAGCATATACTAGGAGAGCTTATCTTGTATCTCATTAAAGATCCAGCTCAAAGGAATACACCACTTAATAAAATTTGGAGGAAGTTAATAATCTAATAGATTGATTCAACTTAATTTCATAGTGGTTGAGCCTGCGAAAAGAAACCATGAGGAAGGTGAAAAACTGTCATAGGCTGAAGATAAGTGCTCTGGATTCAAGGGCATTATCAGGCTTTGACCTTAAAACCTTCAAGAGATATATAATTGCTTCATCTTTCTTTGAGGTCAACTGGAAGGCAAAGAGATAGCTGGAAAAATAACATGCAGTTGTCAAGTGCAAAACTGTCAAAAAATATTAAAGTTGCTGAGCTTTGGCTAAGCGTGCACCACAAGTTGCCAGGGGTAAAATTGGTTTCCTGCAGTAGTTCATTTCATTCAATTTGATAGTAAGAAGGACTAAAGATGTAATAGGTAATTTAGAAGAAAATCTTGGGCAAATTAAACTGGAGTAAGTATAGAATACGGTAGGCAGAAGAAAAACAACTATAGCACAATAAATAAAAAAGCAAGAAATAGTGTCCACAGTTGCGTGCCATGTTTAGGGATAGAGTAAACTATGCCAGTAATACTGGCAGAGTGGTGGAGACTGTCATAGTAAGCCCTGACTGAGTCTGGATACAGCACACAGAAAGGAATTAAGACATTGGCCTTCGCAGCCCAACAATTACTTAACACAATAGCCATGGACTTTAAACTACACCTATAAGGGAAATTGCTGTTTTTAGGCAGTGGTGCTCTTTGAGATAGAAAATGAGTGAGGTGCTTCACTGACAATATGATTCTATACCTAGAAAATCCTAAAGACTCTACCAAAAGGCTCCTTGAATTGATAAATGACTTCAGTAAAGTTTTAGGATACTAAAATCAGTAGGATTTCTATACACTAATAATAAGCAGAGCTGAATCAAGAATGCAATCCCATTTACAATCGCCACAACAAAGATTTACAAGTCATGTATCTGATAAGGGATTAAAATCCAGAATATGTAAAGAACTCCTACAACTCAACAAAAACAAAAATTCCAATTAAAAAACTGTGCAAAGGACATGAATAGATATTTCTCCAGAGAAGACAGACAGATAAGCTCTTGAAAAGATGTTGAATATCACTAATCATTGGGGAAAAGCAAAGCAAGACTACAATAAGATACCACTTCACACGTACTAGGATGGCTATTATACAGATTTTTTAAAAAAGGTGACTAGGCTGGCTTTCACAGGTTTATGAAGCACATAGAATGCAGAATTCAAATACAAAGAAAAAGAAAATAAGGCCAAACAATGTTATTTCTTTGGTACATGTTTTAAATTAAAATATTTACAATGTTCTAAAGCATGAGGTATTATATGAATGTCAAATAATCAAAACATAATAATAAAAGCCATCAATCTGTGAAAATAGGGGCTTCTGCTACAGAGAAGAATGTGCTTTAATGTATTAAAAGTTCATATTGCTCATAAAGTTCCTTCTTCCTCATTTAGGCAGGAAAATGAATTGAGTTCTCTTCTCCAGGTGACTTTGCCTCTTTGACCTGCCATGGCCCAGTGCTCACTTTATCTGGTGATTCATTTTCAATAACTCCAACAGTATTTGTTCTGACATTTTAATTAAAATATGACCACTACCTCATCCTGATGATAAAAAGGCCTATGTGTCAGTGAAAACTAGCTTTTCAGTGCCTCAGTGCACCTGAGGACCCCTCTGAGCACATAGTTCTTACCAAAGAATTCCTCTCAGGTTCTAAACAATACATCTTTTCAAAATGGGATCACTTTAACTATTAAGATTAATGTTTAAAAATCTAAAATGGCTAGAGGATGCTAAGTAATGAACATGTAATTTCTCCCAGCTTGATTTTTCCAAAAAGAAAATTAAATGGATTTAAAAAGTGAAGAGTAATGATATGGTTCATACTTAGTGCATTATTTGAGGCTATTACACAATGAAATTACAACATAAGAATTATTTAAAAATTCAGATATAATTAAGAAATTCAGGTTTTCTACACAAAGTTTAGCTGCAATTAACGCCAAAGAAACAACTATGACTCCATATTAGATTTAGAAAGATTACCATGTATTTTACCTTGGCAATCAAATTTTTAATAATCCAAACATTTATATGATACTTTCAAATAAAGAAAATACATTTAATTTATAAATTATGAATAAAATAATTTAATTTATAAATTAACTCCCAAACTAAAGTGAAGTTTTCAGATTCAAAGACTTTATTTGGGTAGCTGACAGAAAAAATAACAATTGGTATTAGCTCCTGAGAACAGAACAGGTTCATTATGTTAAGTGAAATAAGCCAGGCACAGAAAGATGAACTTAATATTTTCTCACTTATTTGTAGAAGCTAAAATTAAAACGATTTAATTCATGGAGATAGAGTGTACAATGATGGTTGTCAGAGGCTGGGATGGGTCGTGGGGAAGGAAGAGGGAAAAGTAGGGATGGTAAAAGGGTGCAAAACAAATAGAATGAATAAGATCTAGCATTTGATAGCACAACAGGGTAAGTACAGTCAGCCAGCAATAATTTACAGTGAGCTTTAAAATAACTAAAAGAGTGTAACAGGAATGTTTGTAACACTGAGAAATGATAAATGCTTGAAGTGATGGGTATCTCATTTACCATGATGTGATTACTACACAATGTATGCTTGTATCAATATATCTCATGTACCCAATAAATATATACACCTATTATGTACCCATAAAATTTAAAAAAATATTAAAGAACAGAACAGTTTGTCTTCATATGTAAATAAGCACCCCTCTATGCACTACCTGTGCATTAAGAAAATAAACAACACTCATAGAAAATGAGCTAAAAGGAAACAGAATAGGTATGAGTAAATAAATGGTTGCATGAACAAAAGTGACATGCAAAGAAAATAAAGACACATACATCAATGGAAGAAAGTGATCAAGATTGAAGTGCACATGTAAATCCTATAATAAAAATCACCTTTACTTCATATAAATGAAGATCTAACAGGCTTCTTTTATCATTTACACAGAAAATATGCCCTATTTTCCCCATTCATAGCTACAAGTGCTACCCTATTATGTAGGGGGGAAAGTTTTAAAATGTGTTTACCCCATGAATAAGTAGCATATATACTTTTGGGAGCTAAATATTTATTAAATCACTAGCACACTGTGTATTAAAAGACTATTAGAGGACAAGTGCGGTGGCTCACTGTGCCTATAATTCTAGCACTTTGGGAGGCTGAGGCAGGTGGATTACCTGAGGTCAGGAGTTCCAGACAACCCTGGCCAACACGGTGAAACGCTGTCTCTACCACAAATACAAAAATCAGCCAGGTGTGGTGGTGCTCGCCTGTAGTCCCAGCTACTCAGAGGCTGAGGCAAGAGAATCACTTGAACCTGGGAGGTGGAGGCTGCAGTGAGCTGAGATCACACCACTGCACTCCAACCAGGGCAACAGAGTAAGACTTTGTCTCAAAAAAAAAAAATACAAAGACTACTAGATAAGAAAGGATTTCTACATTTGCCAAATAATATTTTAATCTGTTAGTTGAATCTTTTTTCCTTAAAGGAAGATACATTTTTCTGACAAAGGAATATATGCTTTTTGTACAACACTTTTAAAATAAACAAAGTTATAAGGAAAATTACCCATAATTCCACCAAAATTGATTTCTAACTATCTTTTTTCTGTGTAATTATGAATGTAAATGTATATTTTCTGTGCTTAATTATATGTTTTGTGTGTGTATGATGTATATATTTCCTTTAACATTGTAGAGTGAACATTTTCCCACATGTTTAGGAAGACACTGTGCTCAACCATCTTACTAAAACATGTGAATTGTTGTTAAATACATCACACTTCAGTTCAGGTTGCAGAAACTTTCATGACATGTCTAAGAAGATTATGATAGTTACATTACCTTTCCTTCATGAGTCATCAATTATTTTCCTTACCTATCTCCACTTCAGTATATGGAATAAATAATTTCTGCACAACTGGTTCTAAATCTTCTCTTGCTGTTTTAGAAGATGTACAAGTCAAATGAACCAAATCTGTTAAAACAAAAAAAAAGTCTGAGTTCCTTCTCATCACAAATCTATTTTACTCAAACTTAAGGCATTAAGCTGGTACTACGGATAATAGAGAGCTAAGCAAGTCATGGCTCCTGCCTTCAAGGAGTGTATAATCTAGTGATATGGGGATATGTAAAAACTCTAACGCTATGTTACGTATGTTCATTAAACAGCTACAATATATGTTAACTGACAGCTACATAAGTACCCAACAAGTACTGGTTCATGTTAATTTGATAAAACAGAATACAACATCTTAGAAAACCATTTATTCACAGTAAAGAGCTTGTTATACTTATGACATTCGTAAAAAACATCTGGGTTAAAAAAAGGCTGAAAGTGAGGTATGTATTTACCTAAGAGAACACAATATACTGCAGACAGAAAAATCCATGTATACACGTTCTGCTGATAAGTTAACAACAAATCATCTACTAACTACAGGGTTCTCTAAAAACCTTTTGGGAGAACACTGCTGACTTAGTTACAATCACACATATACTTGAAAGCCCATAAAACAGCTTAGGTTAAAACAGTCTGTAATATTTTCAGGAATTTCAAATTACTTTCCTTTTGCATTTACAGAGTTATGGGGCCTGAACCTGGGAGAATGTTTATGTTAGAGAACATCATGTACCAAAAAGGCTCTCCATGGAAGTAAAATACTGTAGCCTAACTCTGCTAGAACTCCTAAAGGCCTATGCACAAAGGTGAAGAAAGAATAAAAAGTTCTGTGTATTGCAGTAAAGGAGTAAGTGGATCTCCAAATGAAAGAAGTTCTTATGGTCCTGTTATTTGGGATAAGATACAGCAAGGTCAGAAAGAATACACCCACTTCTTTTCCAAGAGTTTATTTCAGACTACTAGAATTTTTTAACTCCAGGAAGACAGTTCAAATTTTATCATGGAAGCCAACATCAGAATAAGATTCTCATTATCAAAACTCCTTCCACATTCAACTACTCTAAAATATATCTACGCATAAATTGAGGAACTCTAATAACGATGGAGCTAAAATCAAATTTTGTAGCTTTTTCCCCTCCCAGGTCCACCAAAGGAAGTGATATTCTAGGACGGTTCTTGAATTATTATGGCCTAATAATAGGTCTACCTTATTCAAACATTGTTTTCACCTGAATTTAACAATGATTCTCATTGGTTCCAGGATATTGTAGGATGTATTGTACTAATTATTTCCAGAGATATGATGAACTTCAAAACAAAAATTATTTTGGTTAACTTTTTTCAAATGCTGTACAGCATTAGTGGGGATGGACTTAATCCTCCTAGATAATTATGAATTAAACAGGGTATGCAATTACAAAGGTCAGCAATCCACAGGAGAGAAACTGTCCTAAATCTTGTGAAATACCAATGCTTATGCCAAAGTTCTCAATTTTCCAATTCCTTTTTGTTAATGTTCATTAAGGAAAAAACAGATTAACCTGGATATAAATAAGTATATTTTGAAAAATAAAATATATCTTAATGGCTAAACTATTGCTTCTGTTAAACAGGACATATATTTTAAATAAATACACTTAAGTTAGTATATCATTGTATTTCTTAACAACATAACAGAGAGTTCAAGTTATGTTAGGAAAAAATAGTAGTGAAATAAGATTATCATCATATGATTAATGAATTTTACAACGATTCTTACAAAGACATTCATAAGCTAAATTCTAATCCCCATACCTTGATTTTGCTTAGAGGCTACATCGTTAATTGATCTTTTAATACAAATTTAAGGTATGAGAAATTATTTTTTCCCCTTACCCTTCCTGCTTTTCCTGTTACCTAGGTCACTTCCTAGTACAGATTACTCTAAATTCATTTTGGTTCTCTTCAAATCAGAAATTGCTGATTGTGCTATTTTAAAAATTTAATGATTCTCAAAATTTGTTTATTAATCTTATTATCTGTTGCAAGTCCTTTGCAGGGGAAAGCTTTAGAGTCGATTTTTCTCCTTTTTGTTAAATATAACTTTTACTTAGAGTGGGTATTCAATAAATGTTTGTTGTTAATTATGATTTGTTTCCCTGTCACAGACAAACATTAAGTATTCCTGTGCTTAAACAGATAGGCATTCCCATACCAATAGATCCAATACATCTATGTGTACCTATTCATGGGGAAAACCTGATTAGTTTCTTGTATAAAATGTAGGAAATCATCTGATCTGCCAGGAAAGAGGAAAGGGAAGTCCCAATCGATAATCTCAAATTATTTAAATCTGTCTGAGAAATGCATATAAACACATTAAGATATATCTATAAAATTCTCAAAATACATTTAAAAGAATATCTAGAGTTGACTGTACAATTAACGTGCCTGTGTTAAACACTATTTCAATCATGTTACAAGTATTATTTCATTTCACATATGCAACAGCAAACTGTTATTTTACAGATGAGAAAACAGAGGGATCGGGTGGAGGGGAGGGGTTATGCAGATTTCCTAAAGTCATGCAATTAGTAAAAGGAAGAGCTGGGACTCAGAGCTGGAATTGAAGCCCATGTGGTCTGCCTGCAGAGTGTCTGCCCTTAGTCACTAAATTATATTATGTAACTGTAATAACCTCCTGCAGAAGGCACAGTCAGTCACTTAAGTCAGCAGCATTCAAACTGAGATGTGTGTGAGGATACAAGAGGACTTTTCACAAGTTATATCACCTACAAGGGGGTTCTCATCCAGATGCTCAGTCCCATCTCTCCCACTTCATTCAGTGACACATTTCAACCAACTGCACTTTTTCTGTTTAACATTTACCAAAACTGTAATATATTTATGACAGTTGGATTAATTCTGTACAAATAATACTTGTATTAATTACTCAAAAATACTCTATTTCCATTTATTTTATTAAATGGGTGATGGGTATCAAATATCCCTAGTACTTAAGATTCCACTGAATACACTTAAATGTACAGTTTTACTGTAAGTCAATATTTATGATGTTAGAAATTCTATTCTTTGCAATTATTTGATCCTTCTGATGAAAACCTGTATATGTCAACTTGAAAGCATTCAAGGGGTAAATGAGCAAAAAGTCTGAAGACCTTAAGGGTATAAGGTAAACTTAAAACTGAACATGTAGAACATGTTAACACATTTCTAACTAAAATTCAATTATGTAAAATACTTTTTGCATCTGTGACTTTAATTCTTCTCCAAATAATTAACTTGCTCGATAAAGGCCAACAGTGACCAAAACTTAGATCACACGGGACAAATGCTTTCCTAAAAGTATTACATTTCATTAGTACCAATTGACAACTATTACTAAGATTGTGGAAGATGCAATACAAGTGGAAATATTTCCCACAGGTACCACGTGAGACCACATCTGAATGAAAAAAAAATTTAAATCCTAACTTTTTATAAACCATGCTCCTTTTACTTCATTTAGCAACTACTTAAAGGATTAATGGGCTAAAAATGGCCAAAGGATGAAAAAATATATTTTCTATTACAACTCCTCTTTTGGCAATATATTTAGATTTCTATTGGCATTAAATAAATCTTAGTGCAAAATGAGTTTTAATTCAGAAGTGACAAATAACTCAACACAAAATTAGAAATAACTAGTTTTAGTTCTCCAAAACTGCCTTTGGAATACTGATCTCTCTTACGAGTTGTTTTTAAACACATGAGAAGTAGGATTTCTACTCAGAATGTGCACAACTGCCATAATGAGCACATTTAAAAGTAACGAGTCCAATGTGCAGTAACAGAGTGATATAGTACAGGATAACTACGTGGGTCTGGTATTACTTCTGCTCTTTATATCTACTTGGTAAAGTCGGTTTTTCTGTCTGGCTTCATTCAGTGTCCTCATAATTAAAATGAAGGGGTACAATTAGTCCATCTATACTCCTCTTCTAGTCTCAAGTTTATGAAGGTAGTTCCTCACTCAGCAGCTACGATTCTTTCCATGATGACAGATTTTAAAACAAAAACAGATGGCATTACACATGTGAACGTAAAACCTAAGTAAATGCTTGCTGCAAAAGACAGGAAATGTATTCCTCAAGCTTCTGAATTTACCACGTACAGCAGTCATTCACTCTATACAAGCAGCCAAAATTGCTCCAAATGCATTTAAAGAATCTTTATTTATAGGCCAGTCAGCAAGTAGGCTTTGTTGTGCAACCTAACTAGAAATATGTAATTAATTTACATAGAGATCAATGTGGCTGGTAACGTATCTTTCATATAACTATAAAGGCCACATGGAATTTGTGTAATATAGCACAAATGAGGATATGACTATTAATAAAATAGAAAAGCTCAGAGACACATTTTCTCTATGGTAGCAAGTAAGGAACTGAGTTTGATGACATACGACACACAATTTAATTTTTCAATTCACCTATGAAAATATCTATAGTCAGCTTATACTTTCTCAGTAGAATTTAAGAAAAAACTCCAGAACATTATCTTAAGTTCAGGAAGAAAAATTAGTTTACATATAATCATATTAAATCTTTGTTTTGTGACAATATTAATAAAAATAATTTAAAATGCCACATTTTCAAAAGCAAATCAAAAAGGCACTGATAACTGTTTTAAATCATTATCTAACTCATTTTTATAAAAGGTATGTAACATTTTAAAACTAGGATCACAAAAGTAGGAAAAAAAGTATATAAACCAGTACTTACATGAAATTCTGTATTATTACACATATCATATATGTATTTCACATTATATATTCACAAATATATAATCATATCACAAATAAAAATCTGTAACATCAAATCCCAGAATAAAACAGCTGTTATTGCCTGATAATTATGCACACAAAAAAATTCAAAATGTGTAGTGTATGAGTAAGTACTGCAAAAAACATAAAAATGAATGTCAAATGGAAGGGCTGCAGAGATAATGTTTTGTTATTTACAAACGACTTTAAAAGAAAGTAAATCTCATATTAAATTCACTTAGGATATAAGATGAATAGAAATAAATATATTAGGTATGTCCTGAAAGATGAACTCTTTGAAAAAAATATGGCTTGTTTAGCTTTGAAAAACACAATAAACAAATATATTTCAGATATTTAATAGTCTCAGTAACTTGAACCAAATTAGCTGACGGGAGGAAAATTTAAGCAGACTTTTAAATTTTACAAAATGTAACTCTACTACTTAAAAAAAAAAAAGATGCAATAACTAGGCTAACCCAAAGTTGCTTAGAGAAACACCTGCATTCTTGCGTAACCATGAATTCCTATTGGTCTATCAAAATATCTGCTTAAGCAAAATTGATACTAATAACAATCCTGAGGTAGATACTATCATTATTCCTATTTCATAGCTAGGAAAGCTGAGGCATAGAGAAATTAAGTAATTTGCCTAAAGTTAGTCAAGTAGTTAGTAAAAAGTGGGATTTGAACCTCGCCTGTTTTCCACCACTAAACAACAGTGGTGTCAATGAAATGTATCTCCCTTGTTAACTGAACTATTTATTTGCTTTGCAAGAACCTTTCATATATACTATTCCCATGTGATGTGAAGATAAACTTCAGTGGCACATTTATGGTTTTACAAATTCTAAATCAAACCAAATTTAAGGCAATGTGACATCTACGAAAAATCATTAAAGAGAATAAAAAGTATAAGTGAATTCTGAGGTAGGTTTCTGTCTTAAGCACATTCTTGAGCACACACTTAAGACAACATACAGTAAAGCATTTGCATAGCACAGGATAAAAGATAAGCGTAAAAATGTGATTTGTGTAAAGAAAAAAGTTGCTGAGAAGTTGAAAACATTGAGAATTAAACATTCTATCTTATTAAATGATATCTACAACATTAAGATTTAATGTTTTATACATTATATGCCACTGAAAGTGACACAGTAATTAAATATTTAATATTAAATAATATTATTTAACAATAAAATTAATATTAAAGTGCCATAATATTAGTCAAACCTGATGAACACTAAAAGGTCGCAAATTTCTACCCCAGGCTCGATGGGAAGAAAGTAAAAGTTTGTGCTGATTCAAGAATGGATGAATTTGAGCAGTAGATACTGAAGTAAAGATAAAATGAGTATCAGAATTAGTTAACAAGTGAACACTTAATATGTACTTAAAGACAAAAACATAAAACCTTCACTAGTTAAAAGTGGAGTACCCGTGACAAATTTAAACTTTCTCATCTTCTTGGATTTATTTACATGGGGAAGATACCTTTAAAATCAGTAATATTCTTCAAAGAAAAATACATCTTCACATATAGATTGTTATGGCTAATGAATAATGGACATACTACATTAGATACAAATGAAACTCAGTGTTTAAAAGTACAAAAAGACTTACATTTTTACTAAAGAATTCCCATAATTTCTCTAAAAGTCAATTTTGTAATAAGTATGTCATATAAACAAGTTAATTTGCTCATGAATAATATATCGTTAAAATATATTCTTTGTTAAACAACTGAACTCAAATCACCAAAGTTTACATCACTTACTTTCTATAAATTTTATTTTATAAATTTTGAGGTAAGGGTACAAGTCACAACGTCTCATTGGTATATATTTTGATTATATTTGATTTATTCAAGTATAACTACATCAGTTACAGTACTTGTCAAGTGATTCTTCCAATAGGAAGAACAATAAGTTTAGTTCCTGATTTCATCATTACAGCATCAAGTTTTAGGGCAAGGGAAGGCACTTGGTTCCACTAAGCTAGCAATACTGATTACATGTCTGTCACTTATACAATGGAACCAAAGTTTAAATGTACAGATGTATTTGTCTACTTAAGTAACTATCTGAAGGGAAAATAAGTCACAACAAAATTCATTTAGAGTTAATAATTTTTTTAAAATATAAAATTTACACATTTAAAATTTATTCTTCTTATATTATTTGATATTTATAAAACCATGAGAAAACAGATGATCATCAACATTTTAACATCATTACTACAAATATGAGAATTCCACTACAGAGCTAATGTAAACATATATAAATAACAATATTCAGATAGAATGGTAAAAAGCCTTCCACCAAGAATTCTAATTGAAACAAATTCTTCTGAATACACATTTCTTTCCAATTATGAGTAATATCAAATTCCACACATCCTTCCTCCCAAAAGTGGTAGGTTACAGCACAAATGAACATATTTAGCATTTTCAGTTTTTGACGCTTGACCTGGAAAATAATGAAATTATGTTTGTAAATTATTCTCTAAAAAGACAGGTGAATTTTAAAACATGTTCTATTGTGCTCAGGATATGCTTTATTCCAAAGGTCTAGGAAAGACAAAACCCTTAAATGAGATTTGTAAGTAAATGTAGTTAGGAAAGAGAATGACTGTGTAACATTCTAAACTAAACAATTTACCCATAATTGGGGAGCTTAAAAAGAGAAAAATAATGAGTTACAAACAGGTTTGGATACATAAAATAAACAAAGGGTGTATTTGCCTCTTTTTCTTTTTTCTGACTTGAAACAGAAAGAAATTAACAGAAAAGAAGGTGGTTTAAAGCCTTCTGAGATTATCAGGCTAGTTGTTTCAGAAGACAGACTGATAACAGAACAACTTGCAACTACCTGTGACACCAATGACTCTCAATTAGGGCAGCAGCAGGAAAATACAGCATTAAACACCTTTAAAATCCAAGTTACAAACTGCTCCTGAATGTCTATGAACAGGCCAAAAGCATTACAAAAGGAGGAGAAAAAAAGGAATCTAAACTTTAAGTAGGAAGAGCAAGTGAATGTCAAAAATGTCAGTTTTTATCTCAGTGTATTTCTTAAGTCTTGCTATATATTACACATTAAACATTAACTCTATTATAGCACTTTTACAATAATGAACGGTGTTGTAAAAAGAATACATAAAAGACTTTTAAATGAACATTAACTTCTCTTTTTAACGGGAACAAGGCATAATATAAATAATAAATTGAAACTTAACTCTCCCAGTCAACCTTCTTCGTGTAAAGGCTTACTATTTAACCAGCCCATTTGTCTAGTTTTGTACTGAAAAACTGATTAAGCTATGGAGATACGGTTTGGCTGTGTCCCCACCCAAATCTCATCTTGAATTCCCACATGTTGTTAGAAGGGACCCAGTGGGAGGTAACCGAATCATGGGGACAGGTCTTTCCCATGCTGTTCCTGTGATAGTGAATAAGTTTCACGAGATCTGATGGTTTTTTAAGGGGGAGTTTCCCTGCACAAGCTCTCTCTCTTTGCCTGTTGCCATCCATATAAGATGTGACTTGCTCCTTGACCCCTGCCATGACTGTGAGGCTTCCCCAGCCACGTGGAACTGTAGGTCCATTATAAACCTCTTTCTTTTGTAAACTGTTCAGTTCCAGTTGTTGTACTGAACCGAGCATGGAAAGTCAACACCAAGACAAAAGTATGCCAAATTGCACGGTCTTTATTGCCGGCGACCACGGAGGACTCACGTCTCTCCAACCCGTGGCCCCGAAAAGGAGGGTGTCAAGACCTTTTATACCCCTAAAACCACCTCGGGGTGAGCGTGATGGGTGGGGGTGGGGGTGAGGAGCTTCAGACATTCCGAGGGCTAGTGAATTC
>CAUYLG010011246.1:0-35743 GCA_963573385.1 Cacajao melanocephalus | reverse complement strand
TGCTCCAGAGCTGTTCCTACTTGGCCATCTTGGCGGAAGTCCTAGAGATTTCTTATAAGGTATTGGCTCTCATGATTATGGAAAATGAAAAGATCCACAACCTGCTGTCTGCAAGCTGGAGACCCAAGACAGCCAGTGTTCCATGTCTCAGTCTGAGGGCAGAAGAAGCCTAATGTGCCAGCTCAAGCATTAAGCAGAGAGACAGAGAGAGAGAGAGAGAGAGTGTGTGTGTGTGTGTGTGTGAGAGAGAGAGAGAGAGAGAGAGAGAATTCTCCCTTCTTCCGCCTTTTGGGTCTATTTACACTCTTAATGCTTTGGATGATGCTCACTCAGGTTGGGAAGGGCAATCTGCTTTACAACATCTATGGACTGAAATGCTAATCTCTTCCCAAAACACTTTCACAGGCACACTCAGAATTAATGTGTAACCAAATATTAAGGCACGTTATGACCTAGTTAATTTGACACATAAAATTAGCCATCACAGCCTGTTATTGAAAAATATGAAGGCAAATACTTGAATAATCATTTAAACAAATACAGAATGCTTGATTCTGTGCAATGAAGATAGGGGGAGCCAGATGAAAGGAAAAGGGATGGCAACTTTTGTTTTTGTTTTGCTTTTGTTTTTGTTTTTGTTTCTTTACAAGCCTTGAGAAAACTGCCTAAACTATCTGCATACTTAACTTCTATTTACAAAATGTTAAACAAAAAGATATGGTTGATTTTTACCTGAGCAGTTTCAGTAAAGGGACTGGGATAGAGGCCAAATATTAGGATATAAATACAATCTATAACAATAAATGCAGGTTCACTTTTTTTTAAGTTAATCTAAAAAGAAGAAAAAAGGACAACAGTCTAAGGAACGTATGAAAGCATACCTTCCACACCTTTTTTAGAAAAACAAGACTTAGGAAAAGAGAAATTATCAGTGTAAGAAATGCATCATTAGACGTATATGCTATAATAAATGAGAATAATAATAAATAATGAACAAACATAAAGAAAAAAATAATAATACAATTTTTTAAATGGGCAAAAGAGCTGAATAAAGAATACTTGAAGACATACAAATGGCAAACAGGTATATGAAAAGATGCTCAACATCACTGATCCTTAGAGAAACGCAAATCCAAACTGCAATGAGAAATCATTGCACACCAATAAAAATGGCTTTTATCTAAAAGACAGGCAATAACATATGCTGGAGAGGATTTGGAGAAAAGGAAACCCTTGTACATTGTTGGTGGGAATGTAAATTAGTACAACCACCATGAAGAAAAATTTGGAGGTTTCTAAAAAAATTAAAAATAGAACTACTATATGATCTAGCAGTCTTTCTTACTGCTAGATATATACCCAAAAGAAAGGAAATCAGTATATTGAAGAGATATCTGCACTCCCAGGTTTATTGCAGTACCATTCACAGTAGCCTAAATTTGGATGCAACATAAGTGTCCATCAACAGATGAATAGATGAAGAAAACGTGGTACATATACACAATAGAGTACTATTCAGCCATAAAAAAGAATAAGATCCTTTCATTTTTCCAACAACATGGCTGGAATCCAAGTCACTATTTTAAGTGAAATAAGCCAGGCACAGAAAGACAAACTTCACATGTTCTCACTTATTTGCAAGAGCTGAAAACTAAAACAATTGAACTTATGGAGATAGAGAATAGAATGATGGTTAGCAGAAGCTGGGAAGAATGCTGGAGATCGCAGGGAGTAAGGATGGCTAATAGGAATAAAAATATAGCTACAATGAATATGATCTAGTATGTGATAGCACAACAGAGTGACTACAGTCAATAATAATTTATCATACATTTTAAAATAACTAAAATAATAAAATTGGATTATTTGTAACACAAAGAAAGAATAAATGCTTGAGATGATGGTCATCCCATTTATAGGATTGTGATTATTATGCCTTGTATGCCTTTCTCAAAATATCTCATTTCCCCCACAAATATATACATCAATGTGTACCCACAAAAATTAAAAATAAAAAATTTAATCACATAAAATATATTTTAAAAATAAGTGGAAACAGAAAAAAATGATAATTAATATTATAATAAATAAGAGAAGCCAGGCACAGTGGCTCACGCCTATAATCCCAGCACTTTGGGAAGCTGAGGCAGGCAGATCACGAGGTCCGGGGTTCAAGACCAGCCTGGCCAACATGGTGAAACCCCATTTCTACAAAAAATATAAAAATTAGCTAGGTGTGGTGGCAGGCACCTATAATCGCATCTACTTGGGAGGCTGAGGTAGGAGAATTGCTTTAATCCAGGAGGTGGAGGTTGTAGTGAGCCGAGTCATGACACTGCACTCCAGCCTGGGAGAGAGAGCAAGGCTCTATCTTGAAAAATAAAATAAAATAAAAATAAACAAATAAGAGACCCTATATAAATATACATAATACATTAGATTTAAAAAGTAAGGAGAGTGGGCAGTCAGTATATTCACAGAAAGTAATCAATAAATGTAATAATAGCAAACAATTTTTGAACAGGCACTATGCTAAACACTTCTGCACATCATCATGAGTCCCCAAAATAGCCCTGGAAAATAGGGCTTCATTTTATAGCTGAGGGAAATCTAAGGGAAATCTCTAGGTCAGAGAAAATTGTTCTAAGTCAGGGGTTCTTAACTGGGGATGATTTTGCCCACCAGGGCAAATTTGGCAATATCTGAGACATTTTGTCACACCTTGGGTGCAAGGATGGAAGGATATTACTGACATCTTGGTGGAGGCCACAGATGCTGCTAAATATCCTACAATGCACAGAACAACCTCCCCCTCAACTAAGCTGGCCCAAAATAACAATATGGCTGAGGCTCAAAAGCCCCTTTTGTAGAAGTACTCAAAGAAATTAAGTGATAAAAATGTACAAGAAAAGAGACTTGACAGCTTGATCAAGCCATAATAACTGTTACACCAAGGGCTTTTCATAAATGTGCTAACTCAAAAGAAGAAAACTGACAACCCATAGCAAGAGAAAAATCTAAGAATGAAGATCATGTATTAATTTTAAGCAGCAAGATAAAGACATAGCAATAGATGGAGAGAAATATTGAAGTACAGTCAATTTGGAGAATGAAAGAGTAAAAAAATATAATTATGTCAAAGTGAAATTTATTAATATTGATTATATAAGGCACTGCACTTTAAAGCAAGGAAGTGGACGCCTTACCAGACATTGGAGGGATGCTGGAGTGAAACTGAGGGAGGTTATGATTGATCCTTTCAATTTTTTCAGAGAAGAAAAACTCTAGAAATCTGCAAAAACATCTAGAAAAGATTAGGTGGAGCATAAGGAGAATAGTAAATATTAGGAACATCCATTGTAGGTAAAGGGAAATTGAACAAATTTAAAGTCAGTAAATTTTGACAAGCCAACCTTTGAGGTCTCAGCTGAGTGTAAGTCATTTGAGAATATGTGAAAAAGAAGTCATAAGATTTTTGCCATTGACCATTTGAAGTAACAATGAATATATTTAGCCTCATACCAAAATAAGAAACTGAAAAAATATATGAGACAATTGTTTTCAGACATTGCATAACAAATATTGCAGACATATGATCCTGAGAATAAAAGATTAATAAATAAATCAGTGAGCCTAACAATCATTTTGGCTTCTATGTCATGCAATATTCTGGATCGTGAAGCTAGAGTAGAGAACCCCAAGTAGAGCACAAAAAAATTAGAGAATGTGAGAACGCAGAGATTAGGGCTTCAGAACGATCAGGTGGCTGGAAGTTATGAAACAGAGAAGGAAGTTACAAAAGAAAAACAAGGAGGAGGAATAGGAAGTTGTCAAAAAAAAACTTGCATAAATTCCTCTAAAAATGAGTTGAGTACTAATCTGTGCATGTATAGGGCAAAATTTCAAGAGACAAGAAAAAGAACCACAAAGGAGTTTTAAAATGAACAATTCCCAGAGTGCACACAAAAGAGAAACACTCAAATTTCAATCCTCCAGAGGACAGAGCAGAGCATTTGAGAATCATCTGGGACATCAAGGAAGAATGTAAATGGATCAGACTGTCTCTGTTTCTCAATATAAATAAATAGATGATTGATAGATAGATAAGAGAGAAAATAAAAAGTTGATGAGTACACACTTGAAAAATGATCAATATCATTAGTAATCAAGGAAATAAATATTTTTAAAAAATAAGATACCACTACACATCCATTTGATTGGCTAAATTTAAAAGACTGACATATCAAATGTTGACAAGAGTGTAAAGGAATAAAACTATCATACATTCTGATGAAAATATAATATATGCCTGTCCTATAACTGAGTAATTTCACTTCTAGGTTTTACCCTAGGGGATGAAAACATACAAATATTTCGAAGACTCATACAGAAATTTTTATAGCAACTTTATCATAGCCAAAACCTGAAAACAATCTAAATGTCAATTGACTTGTGAATGAATACACAGACATTGGCATATCCATACAATAAAGTTCTCTTCAGATATAAAAAGGAACAAATTGCTTACACACGCAACAATATGGATGAAACGTACATATATTTTTCTGAGCAAAATGTCAGGCACCATCGTACTTGTGGTTTAATTTCATTTTCACGAAACTTTGGACTGTCTATATGAAATTTTACTCTATTGTGATAAAAAGTTTATCAGTAGTTGCTTGGAAACAAGGAAGGGAATTGCTCAGGAAGGAGACAAAAGATGTGGGGACAACAGAACTGTTCTACATCTTAACTTGGCGGGTGGGGGTTACATTAATGTATATATCTGTCAAAACTTATCATGCTATTTAATCAAAATGGATGCTTTTTATTTATGTAAGTTATACCCCAAAAAAGTTGATTTTAAACAGAAAGTGAGAGAACATTCAATTTTGCTGAAAATAAGAAGATGGCCCTTCCAGTACAATAAGGGCCCTATTGAAAGCTTCATGCAACACTATTAACAGAAACAGACGCTATCTCTAAGGTGTTCAAGCCACTAAAAAAGAGGATGAGAGGGAGAGTGGTAGAGACAAGAAGACATGTGCCTCCTGATGAAAGGACATGATACTACTCTATAAAAAAAAATGCAATTTGATCAATTGTCTAGATCTAAAGGGCAGTTGGATCTAGATCCAATCAGAAAATAAAACGAATGGGGGAATCTGTTTAACAGACACCATGGGAACACACAGCAACATCTAGACTGCAGAAAACTCTGCAGGAAAAAAAATGGCAAGATTTTTAGAACTTGGGAAATATCTAGGTTAAACTTTAGACTAACAGAGAATTCAGAGATGTATTAGACAATCACAGTTATAAACTTTATTTAGATCTCAATTTGAACAAATAAACTGTAAAAAAAATCCTCTATAAGACAATTGGTGAAATGTGAACACTATTTGACGATATTAGGCATATTATTGTTAGCTGTGAAAATAGTATTATGATTAAATTATGAATGTTCTTTATTTTAGAGGCATATATGTAAATATTTACATATAAAATTATGTGACACCTAGGATCTGATTAAATATAATCTGGGTGGAGAGAAGAGGGGAGGAGTAGAAATGAGTAAGATTGGTCATATATTGATGGGTATATTGGATTATTATGTCATTCTCTCTAGTTTTATATCTGTTTAAAATTTGCCCACAGTAAAATTAAGTTAGAAGGGAAGTGAAGACCACCACTGTTTTTGCAGGATTTCCTCTCTGTGGAAAGAGGCTCTGTGGAAGAATGTGGCAGATCCAGCTAGCTGCCTGGCCAGTGTCCGTTAACCTTTCCTCATTGGTCTACTAGTCAGAACAGACTAGCTTATATTGTAGTAACAGACCTGAAATAACAGCTTGACAAAGTCTATTTCTTGTTCATACCACATATCCCACATGGGTTGGCAAAGGGGACCAGCTTGATGAAGGCTCCATCCTTAGTTAAATCATTGATCTGCAAATATCTTTTCTCCTAATTCTTAGGGAAAGTGAATTAGTACAAATAAAGTAAATTTCTTGAGCACCTAGTATAAGAAAGTCCTGTATGAAGTGTTGCCAGGGCCTCTCCAGGCCTTCGCAGCCTTATGAAAAATAGAATATACAATTATAACACAGAACAACTATGGTTTTTTAAAATAAGATTAAAAGTTACAAAGACTTAGTATCTTATCAGAAGAGATCCTATCAATGAAAAAATGAAAGATTCAAGCAGCTCCAAACTGAAGGAAATATTTTCAAATGTTTGTTCAATGGATGTAGATAAAATTCAAACTTACCCATATAAAAATAAAAGTCCTCTAATCTCACAGAACATTTATAATTAGAAGTTACACCATAAAATATTTAGTCATTTCAAGTTCAAGTTAGTAGAAATGTTTTTCGATTGAGTTTCTGGAACATAAACCACTCTGCTTTCTGGTGGGAAACATAAATGACTGTGTAAGTTGCATATAAAATGCATGAACATCTGGAAGTCTGCTAATTGCAGACAGAATGTCACATAAAACAAGAAATCAAAGAACTTCTTTCTGGCTCATATGTCTTTAGGAGAGAGAAATCACTTTCCTTGGCACAAGTATACTGGCATAATTGACAAAATGTTGAGATGGCACATTTCCCCATATGTGCTTTCTTGGATCCAATAAGTCCCGTGAACACTGGACTCATAAACTCTACATTTGGTCTAGGGCAGTATATGATAAATTCTTAAATGAGTGGTAGTAAAAGAGGTAGAGCAGAAGTTTAAATACAGCAAACAGACAGGAAACTGAACTGCCTTAGCCAATTGGAATAAAGTAAACTCCTAATAAAGAAATTCAAGTCTAAGTGCATTGGGGGGCAGGTCCCCAACATGTCAAAAGAAATATCAGTTCCATTACAACAGTGCCAAAACTACTTCAAGTCTATAGACCTGTTTTAATTGGCCAAGAACTTTTTTCCCATAAATTTAAGCCAACATTTAAAACGTAGGGAATTTCTTATAAAAATACTTACATCAGCCTTTTCTTAAAAATAAGAAAACCCAGCAATTCTGCCACAGCTACAGGCTGCTAGCACACACAAGAACTTCTACTCTGAAGGAGATATGTGCCCCCCAGTCATCACCTCTGCTCACACAAAAAAAAGCACAAGTCTTTTTCATTTCACCTACGTGTCCGTTGTAGACATGTGAAATCATAACCACTGCTTCAGAAAAAAAAAGAAAGTGGTCATAGTCACAAGTCATTGTTTTTATTCTGCTTTTGATGACCCAAATCTTCCTCGTATGTCTTTGAGTATCTGGTGCCCCGTGAGGGGCTCTCCCAGCTCACTGACTGCTCTTGCACTTATTGTGCCTCCTTCATTAGACAGTACTTCTCTCAATCTGCCGCGGTTTTAGGGATGATAATCACTCTTGTGCCTATAGCTTCTCAGAGTAAAAATACAGAATACAGAGTCAGGGAAATAAATATAAAAATTCAACTGTATTAGTGATAACATTAAACTGAAGAACATGGTTTGGATCAGAGGCCAAATGGTTCTCCTAATACACTGAACTTTGATCTGAATTTAACCCCATCCAAGACTGCTGACTGATCTGCTGCAGAGACAGAATCTGCTCTGGTAAGTTCCCTCTAGTGTGTGCTTCAGTCAGGTTGACTCCGAAGAAAGAAAAACCCAGAAAGATCAAAGCCAATCATGCGCAGTACCTTTTCCCCAATGTATCAATCCCAAAAGTCATCTCTTAAACTTTGGTTATGAGTAAAGGTGGTAGAGAAAAGTCTAGAAAGATTTTAACCCATTTTCCTTCTTGGAGAATGAATACATATTATTTCCCACTTGAGGAAATACAAGGAGTAGTAAATCAGAGTCTCACACACGTATACATATTCCACTGGTTTCCACTCTCTTCATCTATTTGGTTTAACAGCCAAGCAAATGACCAGTGATGGGTTCGGCTCATCCCCAGGGACAGAGATGAGCTTCAGTACAGTCCTCCCCCTGTTTATGAGGCTCCTCTGCAAATACCAACCATTGCTCCACTGCGTCCAAAGAATCACACATTAAGTAATCTTATTCCAAAGTTCTATTTCTACCCTCGTACAAAGCTCTATTTTTACTCCCTATTTTAGTTCTTATTCTAATTTGTGCCCAGCCTCACTCTCCATCATAATTCACCAGAGGTTAAACAATGAAGTCAAATAGGGGCATAATTATTTGCCAATAATAACATTAACAACATAAAAATTACCAAATTAAAATATAAAACACACTCGTGAAGTTCTCAGGAAGAAATTAAAGCCTCAATGTTAAGACATTTGGCTTTAAAGTCAGAAATATAAATAAATAAATAAATATGTATATATATAAATGTGTGTGTATATATATGTATATAAATCTATTTTTCTCAAGTTCATTGTGTACTATCTAGAAAAGGCCTGATTAGTTGACTTGTAATCTGGGCTGTGTTCCATAAGAATAGATATTGTACAACAAGACATCAGAAGTTAAATTATTTTCCCCATGGGCTCCTCTATTAAGAAAGTCCGAAAAGTTAATACAACACAGAAAATTATTAGAATCCTAGTTTTAAAACAACTTAATTGCAGCACCAAAGTGAATTATCTCCAATTTTTTAGAAAAGGATCTCCAGAAACTAGGAGCCAGTACGTACTGTCCCCAAAGACCATAAAAGGCTCAGTGCTATCTAGTGAAAGGAGAGTCAGAGAGTCAATTCAGAGAAAAAAATTCTGCTACTCTAGACTCCCAGTTGGTCAGTGTCACTTGATCAGGGCCCAAAATCAGTGAATGGTGAAGTCAGCCATAACAAGATTGATTATGCTTAACAAATGTGGAGGAGAAAAGAAAAATCATTTTTGCATTCTCTCTCCTCAATCACAGAGCAGGAAAAACTGACAAAGTTTTGAAATTTGCAGTAGTCATGTCCCCAAGTCAGCGGGTCTTATTGAAGTTTCTTCCTTTCCCATGAAGCATATTTAAATGTTTTAATTTCATTTTCCCTTTGAGCCTAATTTTCTGCCCCTAGCCCCTATCCCAGAATAGCATTTGAGGGTGAGATCTGTCCAGGATGCAAACTTGATTCACGGGGACTATTGCTGCTTGCTCTGGAATGTCTTAGAACATGAGGCTTGCCTGCTAAGAAAGATTCCCCTCTCCCCAGTCTTGGTCTCTGCTGGAGAATCACCCTTTGCAGGTCCTTCTTTTCCTCAGCTTTCGAATGTTCTAGCCTTTGAGCAACATCTCTTTCTGCTTAAGACTTTTCTGCAACAGGGAAGGTCTCTAATGCTTTATTTCTGTCTGCTATTCTCTTATTCCAAGTATGCTCACATAGTTTATCTTGCTTCTTAAATGGATTACTTTCCTTCTCTACTATAGGTATAACTATTCATAAGACCTGAGTATATGCTTTGCTTTCTCTTTCTCATTGTTTTTAAGCTCAATTGCATGTTGTTAATTACAAAAGTTTCTCCAGGTTTTGTCTGGTAGGACACCCTATCTTGAGATAATTACAGTCAGTGAGTTCTGGTGCTGCCCAAACCATCCACTGTTTAAAAAAATATTTTCAGCCTTTACCTCCTGGGTTGAATCATCTCAATCATTGTTTCATCAGAAACAGGCTGAATTAGATGTACTATTTTCTTTCTTTTTCAATATATAGTAGCTCCCATCACTTCCCTTAAAGCCCTTATTTTATGTTTCTTCTCCTTGAGAGAGAGACAGTATCTACCTCCCCACTTATAACAGGTGTATCACCTTGCATCAGTACTTCTTTTAATTTAGGCTGCTATTTCAATCATTCTCTTTCACATCTGTCTAGATATTCTATACCCATGTGGTTAGTTCTCATTAAAGACTTCTTACCTACAACTTTAAGAGGAACTTTTTCAAGAGTCTGTTAGGTCCACAATATTGTAGATGACTCTAAAAAAACAAAATCTACCCAAATACAAAACATCTGTCTATAATGATGGTGTCTATAGGCAAGTATATTTATAGATTAAATAAAGGTTCTAAAAAATCTTTCTCTTAATTGAAAAGTGGATTAGCCTGAAGTAGAGTCAGTTATATCAATGGCTTTTTTTCTTCTAGTTCCATACAGCATAAAGAGAAAATACAACAAAACAAAGCCTGACATTGTCGGTCTGTCTCTCAAACATCTCATTATTAGGTTTAGAATAAAGGTTACTCAAAATTTTTTTTTTAAGTTTGTTACACTACACTCTCTTTGACCCTGCTACTATGCCACAACCATGCTTTTCTACACTCCATTCATCCTCCCTAATTCTAGAATAACTAAAATAATCCCTTCTTTTATAGTCCCACTTAAAAAAGTAGACAAATTGGGACTTATTTTCTTCAATTTGTCATATCTAGCTAGTCAAACCTCTAAGATTTTAACCTTTCTCTTAAGAAAATGTCTTTTTTACTCCAGTGGAATTTGTCCATATTACTTTATTTTTCTTTCATTCTTCCCAAAATTCTTATTCTAATAATAAAACCAAAGCATATTTTTAAATCAAGATATTCTTCTTAAATTCCAAATAAAACCATTCCAGAAACAGAGTGTAGAAGGCACAATCTATTTTAATTGCCATTTTAAGCTTTGGATTCACAATAATTTTGTTGGCTTTTCGCACTATCTACTATATACTGAGAACATTTATTCCTTTTATTTGTTCTCCAGACTTCTATGGGTAAAAGCAGAATCTGAGTGTCTGAAATAAAAAACCACTGTCAGAGTTGATACAATTATTATTTTCAGAACCCATGTGAGTCCATGAAGTTGGATGGAAGAAGAAAACTCAGTAGCACAATTCACGAGATTCTAGGCAGTTAGCTTCCCCACAGTTTCCTCCCTTGTTGCTGAATGTAGTTGAGAATAACATAAATAGGAATAGAATTTGGGGCAGCTGATGAAGCACTGCATTTGTATGCCAGGCATAAAATTCATACTAGTTATTTGTAGCCCACATGGACTTAGCTGTCTTTACAAACCATCTATAAACCAGGCTAAAAAAAAAATACAATAAAAGCAGCACAATTATTCCACCCACCAGTGCTTATTAAGTATGTATGCTTAAGCTCTAACTGTTTAGATGTGAGCCTTAACAAGAAGTAAAAGTTCTCTTTTTCTTGGATAGGAATCAGCAATAGACCTGAGATGCCTAGGGCGTTAGCCTTCTATTCAACTAGCTTAGCAATAAACACTTGGGAAGATTTTGTTACTTTCAAAACGTCAAGACTCTAAACAAAAATTTTAAAACAACTAAAATTAAGCAATATATCATTTGGTCACTGAGCACAAGTCCCATTAAGTGGTTATATCAGGACAGAAGGAAGAAAGAAAAACAGGATGGAGAAAACAAATAAGTAGATGGAAGTTTCTGTTAATGTCTTTGGATCTAGTTTTCCAATCACATGGTTTTATGGAGGCTAGTTCATTATAATAAGTAAATGATGAAACAAATAAAAGAAGACCATGATATGTCAATGATAAAAGTGGGCAATAGATCAAATATTCTGAGCAATTCAATTCTGCATACCTAGAGTACAGTAAAAGATATACGTATATGTATATATAACGTTTCCAGGCAAAAACAAATTATTTACAATAGCCGATAACTTTTGCTTTCATTTGTAACATTCTGAAAGCTGGAAATGAGATGTTTTAATTATTATATAAAAACTTATTCTTAATAAGTTTTCACTTAACATTATGGAACATTCAATAGTACATCAATAAAAGAAAACTCTATACTTGCTAATTATATTCCACAATACAAACATTCAATCAGGAAATAAAAATAACGTCTTTCGAATTTCTGGAATAAACATATGATATCAGCTGAAACAACATTGGTATTAAACGAGGGATTAAGAAGATAGAGCATGCTACATTTCCTCCACTCCTAACCAATTCTACTGAATTTGTACCTGCAAACCTTAAAAGGAGTATAGTAAAAATACTAAGTTAAATTTCTTCTTAGTTATGTTGTAGTTTTGTAACACTAGTAAAAAGGAAAAGAAATGCACAGTAGCTCCCTCCCTCGCAAAAAAATCTTGTTGGTAGAAAAATTAAAACTTCACAAGTACATAAAAATGAGACAAATTTCAAAGATAAAATTTGAGATGTTCACTTCCAGTAATAGAAAACTAGATAATTTGGAACTATCTTCTTGCTGAAAAAAAATAGAACATTTGGACAAAATAAAAGAAAATCTGTGTAATGGCACTGAAGAATTACTAAGGCAGTGAAGATTTATTGTGATAAGATCTAAGAAAAGGAAAAAAATAAAACAGATTTATAACCTGGAATTTGAGAGCTGCTTGTGTCCGAAAGGTGTTTGCCTGTTATACTAGAAAAGCCCAGTAAGAAGCTGAAGAAAGCTTTCATTACACTCAGAAGCTAAGATGACAAGATTGAAAATAAAAGATAAATCAAGGATCAATCAAGGGTAGAGATAAGACAGGTACTTGGGCCAACCACTAAGACTGGGCTGAGATTGCAAAGATTGATATCCTAGGAGTAAGTAGGAATTAGAAATAAAACTATTTTCATATGGACTGAAAATTTTGGCCTGCAATTGTCAGTGTCCCTAACTGTGCCAGAAACAAATATAAATTTTCTCTTATAGAAGATAACAGTATCATGATCCTCAAATTATATCCATAATTTTCAATGAATACTATCAAGCACTTGATCAAAAATAATTAGGCCACATAAGAGACAAGATAGTTCAAGAAACAAGTAAGAAAAACAGTCACACCAGGGATCCAGAAACAAGCGCATTAAAAAAATATGCCTAACAGAACTGAGTAAATAGAATTGAGCAAATAGCTAAAACTATTACAAAAATTAAGTAAAGGGAAATTCTAGAAACAGTATACGGATATCAACAGTACTAAATGTGGCTATAGACAGAATTAGTGACATAGAAAAAAGGCATATCCAAAACAGAATATTCAGGCTACAGGCTGGAAAAAAAAAGGTGGAAGATATAGAAACAAGTGTAGAAATACAAATGGCATATGGTTTAAAGGTATTACATACATGTATTTGGAGACCCAGAGGAGAAAGAAGAAATGAAGCAGAAACAGTATTTGAAGAGATATTGACTGAGAAGTGCCCCAAAATGATAAAATATATTAGGTCACAGATTTAAAAAGTGCTATGAACAGAATAAGAGGGATAATTGCAAAGAAAAATGCATGTGGGCATAGGCTAGTAAATCCCTGAAACCCAAAAGCAAGGAGAATATTTCTTTGATTTTAAAATTTTTAATTTACAGAGCCGAGCCGAGGTGGTTGCTTTGAGCACAGCCACCCCATAGCCACCCATCCCCACGTAGCCTCCTGTGGAAGCCCGTGCCCGCTTCGCAGGTTTCTCCCTTTGTCTCATAACCGTGTCCACCAACGAGAATGCTAATGCACAAGCTGCCCATCTTAACAGATTCAAGAACAAGGGAAACGACAGTACAGAAATGAGGCATCACAGAACAGAAGTCAATGTGGAGCTGAGGAAAGCTAAGAAGGATGACCAGATGCTGAAGAGGAGAAACGTAAGCTCATTTCGTGATGAGGCTACTTCTCCACTGCAGGAAAACCGCAACAACCAGGGCACTGTAAATTGGTCTGTTGATGACACTGTCAAAGGCATAAATAGCAACAACGTGGAAAATCAGCTCCAAGCTACTCAAGCTGCCAGGAAACTACTTTCTAGAGAAAATGCAGCCCCCTATAGACAACATAATCCGGGCTGGTTTGGTTCCAAAATTTGTGTCCTTCTTGGGCAGAACTGATTGTAGTCCCATTCAGTTTGAATCTTCTTGGGCACTCACTAACATTGCTTCTGGGATGTCAGAACAAACCAAGGCTGTGCTAGACAGAGGTGCCATCCCAGCATTCATTTTTTCGTTGGCAACTCCCCATGCTTACAGCAGTGAACAAGCTGTATGGGTTCTAGGAAACATTGTAGGTGATGGCTCAGTGTTCCGAGACTTGGTTATTAAGTACGGTGCCATTGACCCACTGTTGACTCTTCTTGCAGTTCCTGATATGTCATCTTTAACATGTGGTTACTTACATAATTTTACCCGGACACTCTCAAAGTTTTGCTGCAACAAGAATCCTGCACCCCAGTTAGATGCTATTGAGCAGATTCTTCCTACCTTGGTTCAGCTCCTGCATCATGATGATCCAGAAGTATTAGCAGATACCTGCTGGGGTATTTCCTACCTTACTGATGATCCAAATGAATGAATTGACATGGTCGTGAAAACAGGAGTTGTGCCCCAACTTGTGAAGCTTCTAGGAGCTTCTGAATTGCCAATTGTGACTCCTGCACTAAGAGCCATAGGGAATATTGTCACTGGTACAGATGAACAGACTCCAGTTGTGATAGATGCAGAAGCACTCACTGTCTCTCCTAACCTGCTCACCAACCCCAACACTAACATTCAGAAGGAAGCTACATGGACAATATCAAACATCACAGCTGACCGTCAGGACCAGATACAGCAAATTGTGACTTGTGGATCAGTCCCATTTCCTTGTCAGTGTTCTCTATAAGGCAGATTTTAAGACACAAAAGGAAGCTATATGGGCCATGATCAATTATACCAGTGGTGGAACAGTTGAACAGATTGTGTACCTCATTCACTGTGGCATAATAACTGTTGATGAGCCTCTTAACTGCAAAAGATACCTAGATTATTCTGATTATCCTGGATGCCATTTCAAATATCTTTCAGACTGCTGATAAATTAGGTGAAACTGAGAAACTTAGTATAATGATTGAAGAATGTGGAGGCATAGACAAAATTGAAGCTCTACAAAACCATGAAAACGAGGCTGCGTATAAGGCTTCGTTAAACTTAATTGAGAAGTATTTCTCTGTAGAGGAAGAGGAAGATAAAAATGTTGTGCCAGAAACTACCTCTGAAGGCTAGACCTTCCAAATTCAGGATGGGACTCCTGGGACCTTTAACTTTTAGATCATGTAGCTGAGGCATAAATTTGTTGTGTACTATGTTTGGAATTTCATCTTCTTGTTTCTCTACGAAGAACTGTTTCTAAATGTGGTTTGTTATTGCAGCACTTTTTACACTGAAACTATACTTGAACATTTCCAACTGTACATACTGTATGAAGCTTGTCCTCTGGCTAAGTTTCTTATTTCTATCTGGAATTTCCTATCTTGCGGCCTCCTGTAAATAAACATTAAAGTCCACCCTTTAAAATTTTATTTAATTAACACATAATAAAACAGCTGGAGAAAAAAAAGACTACATACTTTTTCAAATGCATAGAATTATTAACCAAAATTGATCACTGATAATTACCACTCAATGATCATTTTGCCCCTTGAAAAAGGCCAGAGTTATAAATGCCCTTCTCTCAATTGTACATTTCTACCAGATGAGTCTACTTGACCATGCCAGTCAAGATGCTGGTGCTCCCAGAGACAAGCCAGGTAAGAATATTGTCTTAGACAGGTCTGTCTGTGTAATATTTTATAACATGAATGTAAAAGAATGAATGAAAAAGAAATAAAAAAAGAAAGCATAATCTTTAAGTTCCTCCTTACACCTTTTTACTTTCATTCCAACAAGAGCTTATTCCTTTTTAAAATTTTGATTATGAAAATGTATTTAAATAATTATAGTTCCTTGACACTTACTGGATAGACTTTTATTTCTTAATGTATCATCAGGGCCATCAAGAATTCCTATATGTTTAAAAAAAACACATATTTTTTACTTTTTATATTCTTTCCTCCATCCCACAAGGAATAATTTAAATAGCATACAAAATGCTATATGTAGTCGACATTTCAGTTGAAAATAAGTAGTGCTAACAATTGGGAAAGAATCACAGGAAAGGAGTGGTACCCCAAGTTCTTTAAGCCAACAATATCATGGAAATACCACTGAATTAGGAATCAGGAAACCAGCTTCTATTTCTGGCTGTGTTCCTAAATAACTTTAAGCAGTTTTCACAGCCTTTCTTGGCACATTTTCTCATCTGTTGAATAATCTCTTTGGTTCCTTCAAATTCAAAGATTCTATGATGTAATGTAGGACAATCTATACTTTTTAACAAAACATATGTGATATATATTCCAGGAAATCTTCCTACAAATTTTTCATTCAAGCTTATATCCTTCGATGCTAAATGATACATTTAAAATAGATAACAAGCAAGTGCTAATGATCAAAGTCTGAGACCCGCCTAGTCTCCAACTACTATTTTCTAACATGGTTGCCTGAACACATAAAGAATATATACCTGCTGTTTAATGATACTTCCTAGTAAGTTCCCATGGACTTTGACATTTATGTCTTCAAAGATAATCATTGACATTTTTTTCTCTCCCCCACTCTGCCATCATGGAAACAGAGAAACATTTTTTAATCTATTAATTGTACTAAGAACTATGTCATTTATTTCTTAAAGATTTCACTGAAATTTTATACACTCAATGTAAAAATCAGGCATCATACCACTTTTAAAAAATCTCCTCCTGATTAGGTCTTTGCATTATGTTAGTGTCATCTAATCACTCAACCTTCAAATTAAAAAATACCTTTACCTGACAGATTCTCAGAGCCGTACCATTACATAAACTGCTTATAAATTATTTACTTAAATTGAATTGCTTGTAAATTATAATTTTACATCATCTGGGAAAAAATAGAAATACCATTTTGAAAGATTTTCCTCAGAGAGACATTCTTTTATGTAACAGTTTCAGTGTTTCCTTGACAACATTGTTCCTAAGAATGTCTCGTTGAGCCAGTAAAGAATCTGCAGTAAATGATTGATGTCTATTTTAAAAATAGAAAATATGAACATGCCATATGTAGCTAAACATGTCATTATAATCATACAACCAAGTGTAGGTCATCAACATATAGTAAAAGGTGTATTAAATACTGTTTATTTTAAAAAATAATATTCAACAAAATGAATCTTTGGAAACTAGATGAAATAATAGTTTCCAGAATAAACAAACGTATGAATGCCACAGGTGCTCTAAGTGTAATTGATGTAGTTCTCAACCTTTTCCATAAGTGTCTTCAACTGAGCTTGTCATTCATTGAGGCATGCATTCATTATTGAGCTGTGTACTGCACCAGGTGCTGAACTTTCATGGGTAAACATCTCCTTGAAAAGTGGTAAGTGAATAGAGAAAACAAACATCTATTCTGTGTGGCAAATAAAGTTCACATTCTGCCTTTGTCTCACATTTAACAGATCCAAACTATGAGACACATCAAAAAATTACTTAGTCCCTTCTGCCACAGGGTGGAACTAACAAACATCTGTTTTCTAGATGATTTCCTAAGGAGTGTTCTCGTGCTATAACCTAATATTTAATCTCATATAGGTGCTTGGTATTTTATTTTGGAGTCATGGAAAATAAAAGACAACCAAACTTTCCAATTGTGGGAGGAAGGATAGTAAGAATGTATTTCTTATTTAAATTACTTTTTATAAAACCACATGCATGCCTAATCCACTACAGCTGAATGTTAACATAAAATGACTATTTCAATGCACTCTGTTATGACTAGGACTTAACAGCTGATCCAACAATTACAAGACCATCACCTCAAATTAGGAAATGGAACTGTTGATGGGTATTATAAAATGGAATAAGAGAAGATGCCCCTGGCCTAAAATAACAGCTCCAAAATCAGCTCAGGGTATGAACCAGTCAAGATGATATAGTGACTTGGCAAGTAATTAATTCTTTCTACTCCAAAGAGATGGGTAAAATGCATTTTTAAAAAATGACATATATTTAAATACATGATGGACATCTCTACCAACTTGACAGGGAACAAAAGCCAAATGCTAAGCAGGAGTCAAAGCAGATTATCTGTTCCAGAAATTGTGAGGCAAGCAATAGATGCTGAGAGCAAGAGGAACTTTAAAAATCCTCCACAAAAAAATAAGTTGCTGAATCTCTAGCCCTAATTTCCACCCAATTGTGAGAGAGGGCTATAAAATACAGGGTGGCAGGGGTGGCTATGAAATGTTGCAAGGAACGATAGTTCATTCTGTGCTGCAGGCATAGTGTGCCTGAACTGAATCTTTCAAAGGCTTTTCAACTGGAAGCTGAAGAACTTGGTTCAGAATAGAATCAACAATATAAATTATTCTATTATAAAGATACCTGCACATGTATATTCATTGCAGCACTATTCACAATAGCAAAGACATGGAATCAACTCAAATGACCATCAATGATAGACTGGATAAAGAAAATGTAGTACATATATACCTTGGAATACTAAGCAGCCATAAAAAGAAACAAGATCATGTTCTTTGCAGGGACATGGATGAAGCTGGAAGCCATTATCCTCAGCAAGCTAACACAAGAACAGAAAACCAAACACTGCATGTTCTCACTTATAAGTGGGAGCTGAACAATAAGAACACAGGGACACAGTGAGGGGAACAACACACACTGGGGCAGGGAGGTGAGGGAGAGCATCCGGACAAATAGCTAATGCATGCCAGGCTTAATACCTTAATACCTAGGTGATTGGTTGGTAGGTGAAGCAAACCACCATGACACACGTTTATCTATGTAACAAACCTGCACATCCTGGATATTTACCCTGGAACATAAAACAATATAAAATAAAATAAAATAAAAACTGTTGAAGGCAACTGCAAATCCTCTTACCAGTAAAACTGAGTTCAGAAAGTGGCTTGTCAGCATCCATGAAACTGTAGCAGGCTGACTGGTAGCTCGAAAGTAAAGTAAAATCTCAATCTCTTCACAGTTCTAGGCAGTCATCTCTTTATTTAGTTTATATTCTACAATCTTGATTTTCACTTACTAATGTGTTGCTTTCTAGTGCCCTTCAGCTGAATCACTAGATATTTTTTTCTATCTGCTCCCAAAGCCTATTATGACATAGGGACTCTATCTTTTTTAGTAAGTTATCCTTTTCTTTATTGTTTTATTTAATAGTACCTAGGAAATATACTAGGTATTCTTTTTAAAATTTTATACATATTAACTCTCTTCAGGAATAAGGGCCCAAAGCATCACAGTGTAGACATCACAGTATGAGAATCATAGTGTAGAACCTGTGGATAAGCCAGAGTAGGATATGCAAAAGGACCCCTGGTATTTGGAGGGTAGATTATTGATGGTTTTTCTAAGTGTTTGTGTCTATAAAATTGAGCACAGTTCTCATTACTGGCTCAGTCACTCTCATAAAAACGTCTAGGGATTTTTATAGAGAGATGCATAGATAAATGGGCTGATACATACATACATACAAACATACATAGATGTAGGTATAGAGACAAAATATAGATTTCAGATATAGATTTTTATATATAGATAGGTAGACCCAAGTTGACTTTAGACCAGGGTTCTTACGGAAAAAACAAAGTAAGAAGCCACTTTATAGAAAACTAAAGACATTAGCCTTATTTTTGTCTATTTTGCCTCAGGATGCAAAATTTGCATTCTGCTTGTAAAGCAAGATGTGATTCTGAGAGCACTCTGTAAGAATTCTATTATGGAAAGTATTGCATGGCAGCATAAAAAGAATCTTTAGTTTTATCGTAAATAACACTGTGTCCTTTGTACCACTGTTCTGCATCTTATGCTTTTCCAAAGGATGAAATCTTAACTTACATGAAGAATAAATTCCATTATTGTCATAAAATTTACAAGTAATTCTTCAATAAGAATTGTTTTATGTAGTAATTTCTCCTTGAGCATTAAATATATATGTTATCAACTAACACAACTTTTCATAAATATATCTATTTCACAAAGCAAAGCACTTGTATGCAAACCATCTGGAGAACGTTTCCATCGGTTTTTACTTGACATCAATACAAATGAATTTTCCTTCAGTTCAGTCATCATGGATAAGTTATATTGTTGTACCTTTTTTCTTCCCTCTCCTGTCTAATATGGTCAGCAGGACCCTATATTTTATATCTGCATAACACACTACATGATGCTTAGCATGCAGAAAAGAACAATAATTGTCTTCACTGCATGTGCCATCCACGAAATAATACTGGTCAGCAGTCTGCTATTATTTCTCATTCATTTAATTATCCAAACAACATACATTTATTGAGCACACAGTATGTCCCAGGCTATGTAGATAAATGAAACAATCATGGTCCTTGCTGTCATTGAGGTTACAGACTAGTTCTTAGAAAAAAATATAACCCAAGATAAATTTATGATTGATTTCCTTGAATAAGTCTAGTCCCCCAAACAGCTAAAATTATAAATTGCTTTCCCATAATACATACGCTGTTTTCAAAAACAAAACTACACAAGCATTAATACCAATTGTTTCTATGATTTAGGACAAAAAGAGAGTAAGAAAGATTATAAAACTCTGCCATTTTATTACAAAAATAAATCTCCTAAGCACATATATAGACCATATTGAGTTTCTCAGGAGGCCAAACAATAATGCTTTTGAAGCCTTTTGATTACTATGTATCTTCACTGTCACTAAAATTTGGGAATGATTGTCAAAATCATCTCCTGAGAGTTCAGATAAATTATTATAATATCATAATGAAACCTGCCATGATATAATCCCAACACTTGCTACGGTTGTGCCTTTTACCTGGAAATGAAGCTTTTTTTCTCTGACAGCAAAGATTATTTTTCCTTGAAGGTACCAACAAAACCCAAGAAAAGATGACAGTCCGCTAGTTCCATGGTGTGGCTGTCACAATTCAATGGAAATCTAGGATCAAAACTTAGAGTTTCAATCAGTGACTTCATTCCAGGTAAAGTTGATGACCTCTATAAGCCCCTTATGAGTGTGTATGCTCAGGACACAACATAGCCTCCATCCAAGGAAACTGCTCATGCACAGAGAAGTAGCTATGGAGAACCACACATATTCTAATTCGAAAGTATGGTCAAAGAACATACCAACATAGTAAAGTAATTATTCTCAAAGTCAGTAGTGGAAGAGAACAAAAAGATCAGAAGACATAGACATTTCAAATTATACAGACTGCTCTTGTCTAAAAAGTGCAAACGGGTCTTTAAAAATAAGTTCGTTTTTAATACCAAATGTGTGCATTTCCCTTCAAATTTTTGACTATGAGTGTCTTTCCTAATTATATGTTTGTGCACAGTGTCAAATTCCTCTGAAGTCTTTTTTTGTGGTTAACAGCCTATGTACTATCTCCTCTTAATTACTGTTCATGCCTCACTCAGTGTGAATAATGCCTAAAGCAGATGGTGTCTCCTCCTATGAATCAAGCATTTGGCCAAAACAGAACAACAGAGACAATTTCCAAAGTCTGATGGGTACTCTTCAGCCTGATTACCTCTCTTTATCATAATTTCTCAGGGACGTGGCATTGTCGAGACTCTTTTGTCAGATCTCTGTGTTCCTCACCCCCAAGCAGCACCATCTCATAGACAGAGAAACATACTTCAGTAGTTTAAGAATTCCAGAACTTTATAGTCACAAAAAAATCATATTAATACAATGTTCTATTTATGTGATACCTGTTTAATATCAAATAATACAACTCAATATAAGCCAAAGAAATCATTTCTAAAATTCAAATGCAGAGAAATGTCATTTAAACTCTAAACTTCTGATCAGGCATGGTGTCTCATAGCTGTAATCCCAGCACTTTGGGATACCAAAGCAGGAGGATCGCTTGAGCCCAGGGTCAATGCAAAACATTACTGTTCCTAATGATTACCTTTGAAGTGATCACCAATAGTATTAGTCACAGTCATCAGTATATTTATAGTAAAAAATATTGCTTAATGTACTTTGGCGGTTTCTAATACAGCAAATACGGAAACTGAAAGTAATCATATTACAATACAATATAACAAGGTGTATTTAGTGGAAAATAGAACATTCTAATGGAATTAAGTTTCCACTTTGTAAAGGCAATATATGAGCCAAGTTGGGAGAGGTGAATGTTTAGAAACCATAAATAATCCTTTCAAACCATGACAGGCAATTATACTTGCACACAAATGGATGTTTTTTAAATGAACAAAGATTTATTTTTTGGGCAAGTACCTTACAAAATATCTAGTTTATGCTGTCAAAAAAAATTTATTTGAATATAGAAATGAGTTTTAAGGTAATATTTTCACCCTAGGAAAATCTTCCCAGCCATTGAAAATACTTTTAATTAAGCAAAGCTTCTATATTCTAAATCCCACAATTAGCCATTTCCTATAAATATACTCTCACACCAAAAACCTAGCCCATGAGCAGAAGTGCAAATTAGACAATAGAAACATTCAAAGAAGGAATATCGCCAGTTCCCCTTAATCTTACTCTCTCTGGTATCTCTAGTTCCAATTCAGTAGACAGAAAAGCCACTCACTCACCATAGCTAAATAGTGAAAAGATCATTTGCCCTTGGCTTGCTCAAATCTCACTACCTTAGCACTCTTCCAACATGAACTTCATGGCCTTACTTCATTCTTTATTTATTCTACACCTATTTATTAAGTATCTAGTTTGTACCAGAAATTTTCCTAAAAATTAAATACTCAGGTGAACAAAAGCTAACATAATCTAGCAGAGAAGATAGACATAAACTAACAAAAACACACAGTCGAGGTAAAAATCATTACCATGATTAAGTATCATGAAGGAAAGGCGTACAGTGTCATGTTAGTTTTTGACAAGACGATTTGTTGCAATCAGGGGGGAGAGCTAAGGTTTCTCTGAGAGAGTGACCCTTGGTGGACATTTGAATTTGTCTGATGGGCGGGCGGGAGGAGAACAGATGAAGCATCTCAGGAAGAAAGAAGAGAATGGACAGCATGAGGAATGGGGAAGAGGAGTAACAAGAAAAGAAAAATAAAATAGGGAGGAAGACATAGAAGACATTGTAGTCATTCAGGAGAGAAGATGGTAGCTTGAACAGGGCGATGGCAGTCATAATGATCTAGAGGTAGAGAGAGAAAACTGTGAGACATATTTAAGTTGTAAAGCTTTCAAAGCTTGGGTATGGCTTGGATATAGAATGTAAAGGTCCAGGAGGTATTAGGGTGACTCTAGGTTTCTGGCTTTGGTAATATCTGGAATATGACAATGTTTACTGAGATAGAAGACAGGAGACAAGGACTAGGTTTGATAAGGGAGTCCGACAGAAAGGAGGAGAGAATTCAAGCGCTGATTTGGACAAAATTTTCATACCTCATTGAGGTAAAGTTGTCAGCATGGCAATTAGGTAGATGGGTCAGGGTCCTAGAGAAAAGAGCTGGCTGTTCTTATTTGTGAGTCTTTTGCACATGGGTAAGAATTGAATGTTAATGTGGATTGCATGTCCAGGGCAAGAGTCCAGAGGAGAAAAAGAGATCCTAGTCTCCACCTTTGAGGAAATCCAGATTTAGTGGCTTAAGGGGTGAGAATGAGTTTGTAAATTTATTCTCCCTTTGGTTGCCTTCCTGAAACCATGTGATTAAAAAAGCAACCAAGAGAATGAGGTGCCATGAAAGCCAAGGAAAATGAATGTGTAAGGAATGGTGGGAAAAAAATACTCATAAAAACTAGGAAAAGGTTAAGAAAGATGAGGACTGATAAATGTCCTGGGAAGATGATGACTGATTATGTGAGAGCTGTATTGGTAGAGTAATAAGAGATAGATGGATGCCAGACAGGACTGCATTAAAAAAATGAATGGGAGATAAAGAAATTGAGAAAAAAGTCCACTGTAAATGGCTTTCTGAACTCCAGATTGACCTGCCTTTCATAGCCTTGGTCTTCCTAAAGTTTTACAGGACTTCGACAAGGCTCCACATTCATTCACATTAGGCCCAAAATCCTAGTTCTCCATCCACAACCCATTTAGGAGTCACACACACCAAAGCTACTGAGTCAGACTCTCTAGCTGTAGAAATTTGGCCTTGGTTGATCTGTTGCTGGAATTAGACACCAGCTCTGGCCTTATGCTATAACCCAGTGTGCCCAAACTTTAGCCATTCATATACAACTGCCACAATTATCATCAGGTACAGGCACTCCCCGTCCTATCCTTTGCTTACTGTCATTCTTTGAATTGGCCCACTTTGAAATATAAATTAGTTTATTATTAAAGGAAAACTTAATGCCAAGACCATGAATAAAAAGCCATCATTGACCATAAATGGCAGGTTATCGTAACTAAATAAAAAACAATGAAACCAAAACATTATTAAATTTCAGCTAGATACTTTTGCCCATACTTTAAATAAATTATAGGTGAGGGGTGCTGATTAGCAGGGGAGACGTTAAAATATGGTCATCCCAAAACATAGTTGAATGTTTTTATTAGGTGATATGCTTATTTTTTGTGTAAGTTGTAAAACTGTGATATTTTCTGTCTACAAATTCAGAATAAAAAAATAGACACAACCTTCTTTCCTAGTTTGCTTTAAATTATGAAGCTATTACACTGTCTTATCTCATAATTGTCGTTAAAAATACTTAGAATCTCCTTCCTATAAGCTTATTCATGTAATTAATACTTGTCACAGCCCACAGTTAGTTATCCTTAGGGGTCAAGTTTAAAGAATTTAGCACAGTAACACAAGGTGTCTATTTATTCAAGAAACATTTAGTGAGCACCTTGCATATTCCATGTATTGCCCCAGGTGCTGGGATTCAGGTAGGAATAAGACAAAGTCCTGTAATCAAGGAGTTTGCTACTAAGAGAGGAGATAAGCATAAAACAGGTCATAATTCAGAGTCAAAAGGACAATAAAGTTTAGAAAAGGGAGGGATTAACTGTGTAACTGTCCAGGCTGGGCAGGATGGGGCTGGGGGCAGGTTGTCAGGAAAATTACCAGAAAAGATTTATACACACTCTCCAGATTATCTCTGCTTATTTTTTGAGAATTTTTAACTGTGCATGTGCTGAGAGCTACTGGATATATTTCTCATGTAAATTCCCCCTTACGTATTCCTTATAGAATCTTTGTTTTATTCTAGTTCAAATGTTCATTCATATTTGTTGGTAGTTTCGTTTTTCGGTAGAAGTAGCATTTTCAATTATAAGGAAGCATGGTCTGGCTGGAGAACACTGTGGTAGGAGTCAGGAAACTCTTGTCCTCTACTCACTATCCACGTCACCTTGTGGAAATCACAGTATTTTTGAACTGCAATTTCTTATTTTAAAAAACAAGGATAATAAAAGCTGAAATGCTTTTATTACAAGTAGTCTAGAACTCCTATTTTTTGCATAATTTATAGTGAATGGGAAAAATGCTTAAGAAGAATAATTTAATTAAAAATAAACAATCTAAATTACAAAATGATTAGCAGATAATTATGACATGATATCAGACTTAGGATATCCAAAATAGCTATCTTAAGGGAAAAGATTTAATCCAAATTTATTTCAGCTAATTTGAGGAAGAAATGTATTTCATTAAGACTAGAGATTGAAAACATATTACTTAATAGTCATTCTGTAATAAAGGCAAACTACATAAATGATACAAGGAGTATAAATGTACTTATCATAAAAGGAAACAAACCTTTATAATTATATTTGATTCAAAATGCATTGAGAAAAGTCTACTAAGATATACACCAAACTACTAACAGTTGTTACATATGAGGAAGTGGGTGGGTAAGTGGCTTGCATACAACAAAGGTCAACTGATGCTGAGCAGTTGGAAGGAAAGTGTGGGAGAGATAAAGGCAGATTTTAACTTTTTATTCTATATAATTGTGTTCTTAGAATTTTATGATAAGAATTTTTCAGATATTATTTAGATAACTAAGACAAATTTTAAATAAGAAGGATTCTGAGTTCAAAGAGACAGACTAAGTATCCACATTTACCTCCCTTTTTTACCAGACTGTTGAAACAACACAATAAACATACAAAATGAATAAAGCAATAACAATGCAAAGAACGAGGCACCATCATCAGCCCGCAAAGGATTTCAACAAATTTCTAGGAAACAGTGGATTCAAGTAGGTTGATGGATAAAACTACAGGAAATGCTGTCTGTGGTGAAGTTAAACCCAGTGACTGAACAGAGACCAGAAGCTGAGAGTGAGCACATACTGAGGCCAGCCGTGGGAACAGAACAGAACAGAACACAAGGGGTTTAACTATGCAGCAACCTCTGCTGGTTACTGTCTCCGGTTTCTGTCTTAACCACACAGCCTTCTTCTGGGTGTTTATTCACAGGTAAAATACTTGGTGCAGAACAAGAGCAGAGGTCACCTCTAATGCAATCCAATAAACTGCAGATAAGCTTCCAGGGTACAAGTTGGTACTCTCAGATGAAAGCACTTATTTAGGCACTTAAGGATCCCCTTGCTAGCATCTGCTGACAGAGTCTGAAAAGAAAGCTGCCAGTCAACAAGTCCTGCTCACAAACACATAGTTCTCATTTAGATGAGAACATAGAAAAAAACAGTTCTGCTTACACCACAGTAGCAGAAAATGTACATTGACTATTAGCTTAGTCAAACTGTGCCCTTTATTCTTAAACATGAAAAAGTAATCAAGTTTCAGAAAAAAATAAAGGATTTGAAGTTATCAAAGAAAGGGTAAAAAAAGTACTAGAGCTGGAAATAGACAAATTTCAGATTGGAAGTTCTCCTTAGTCCCCGAGCAAATGAATGAGGAGAAGCCCACACCCAAAGACTTATTTGTAAAATTTCAGAATACCCATAGTAAAATGAAGGTTCTAAAAATCCGTTGTAGTTTAGAAAGTTACATCTCTAAGGAAATTATAATCATATTGGCCTTGGACTTCATCAGCCACACTGAAAATTATTTTAAACTTAGAATACCCAAACTATCAGTCATGGAAGGGAAGGGTAAGACGGCATTTTTATACATGCAAGAAATCTTAGTTTTATTTGTGTTTTTTTCTACTCACAGTCTAACTTCTAACAAGATAAATATAAAACTTTATGCTATCTACCTCAGTTCCTTTTACCAAATACATCACATCTGGCTTTCAACAAAAAATTACAAAGCATGCTAAAATGAAAAAAAAAAAATCACAGCTTGAAGAAACAGAGCAAACATTAGATCTATATTTAGATATGGCAGAGATTTTAGAATTATCAGACTAGGGATTTAAAATAACTATGATTAACTAGCTAAGAGTTCTAATGGGAAAAGGTGGACAACATATAAGAACAGATGGGTAACGTAAGCAAGGAGATGGAAACTAAGAAAGAATCAAAAGGAAATGCTAGAAATAAAAACACTGTAACAGAAATGAAGACTGCCTTCTATGAGATCATCAGTAGACTGAACATGACTGAAGAAAGAATCAGTGAGCTTAAAGATATGCCAGTAAAAGAGTCCAAACTTAAAAGCAGAAAGAAAAATAGATGGAATCAAATGTCCAAGAACTTTGGTACAATTACAAGAGGTGTAACCGCATAATGAGAATTCCAGAAGGAAAAGAAAGAGAGAGAGAAAAGGAAAAAAATATTTGAAGTTATAATGGCTGGGGATTTTCCAGAATTAATGACAGACACCAAACCACAAATTAACAAAAAGTGCAAAGAACACCAAAAGGATAAATACTAAAAATTTGACAACTAAACGTGTCATATTCAAACGCAGAAAATCAAAAACAAGGAGAAAATCTCGAAGAAAGAAAAAATAACCAAAAAAAAAACACACAGAAAAATGAAAACTATGCAGAAGAGTCACGACTCTAAAATGTTACTAACTAAAATGTGCAAGATTATGAAAAAATGTTGAAGTGTCAGAGAAAAATGCTTTCTTTGGCCTTGATGCCACAATCTTCTTCAAGTGACATGAGGGAGAGACAGAAATAAAAACTTATTATGTAGACATAATGATGTAAATACTCTTTATTAATTTTCAGATGTAATAATTAGCCTATGGAAATGCACAATTTACAAAAGAAATTGTAAATGTTTTCAATTTGACACATGCAGAGCTATAACTGCCAGAAGTTGAGCGATGGAAAGACAGGTGTGTGGAAAAATTAATGACTCTAAAACATCCGTCTTACATATCAGAGATTCAAAGGAGAATATTGAAAGTGGATGTAAAGTTGGCCAGGCGCAGTGGCTCACGCCTGTAATCCCACCACTTTGGGAGGCTGAGGCAGGAGGATTGTTTGAGCCCAGGAGTTCAAAACTAGCCTGGACAACATGGAGAGACCCCATCTCTACAAAAATATTTTTTAAAATAGCCAGGCATGGCAGCATGTGCCTTTAGTCCCAGCTACTTGGGAGGCTGAGATGGGAGAATCACCTGAGTCTAGAAGTTGAGGCTGTGACCACACCACTGCACTCCAGCCTAGGTGACAGAGCAAGACCCTGTCTCAAAAAATAAAATAAAATGAATGTTAAATAATAAATATATATATATGGATATTACTGGAAGTTGGAATGGGAACCAATAGGTAATTTTATAAATTAGAAGGAATAAAAAGAAGGAAAATGGAGCAAAGTGGTAGAAATTATGCAAGGGAGACAAATGTGTTCCTCAGAAATGCAGGTAATGTCAGCAGCTCTTCTCTAGTGGCCATAAATGAAAAAAATGAAGGAATTATCAAAGTATTTACAGTGATAAAGGTAATGATTAGAATAACTAAAAACAGATGTAATTAAAATAATTGGTTGGCCCTGGTGAGTAGGTGTGAGAATAGGGTGGAGGAACAACAAAAAAAACCTCATTACGTATTTAAAACTATTCTGTCTTTTTTTACTTTGTAACATAGACATATATTTCTCTGATAAGAATAAAACTTTAATGATTTTAAAAAGAAAGTTTTAAAATAAATTTTTAAAACCTTTAATATTGTAAGAGTCTTTTCATGAGAAGCCCAGTAAAGATGGTTTTAAATGGGCTTCATTCATCTAAGTTAGCAGCACAGAACCCTACCAGAAAGGGTGATGCCCCTGGGTAGTCGGTCTTTTTACCAGAACTTCAAACACCCAAGGAAGATAAAACAAACTTGACATATCCCTTAGCACAGTGTGTTCACTACTGAGAAAAAAGAAGCTGCTTATGAAGTAGTAAGAGAGGATGTCCCACAGTGAAAACACTTCTCAGCAAAGAACACTAAGAGAGAAAGATTAACATAGGAATTTGCCCATCAGGATGAATAAAAGCTAAGAAAGAAAAAAGAAACCTGGAGATAAGCAGTATAAGATTTTACTGTGGATTGTGCTACAAACGAAGCTATTATTCAAGCATCTAGAATAGAAAGACACTCAACATGCTTTAACTCTGAAAAACCGGAAGTATGTCACAAACTCACAATTACCAGTTAGTTATGGTAAGGTGACTAGTCTAATGTCTAGCCTTAAGTGGGCATTCAGGTTTGCCAATAGAAAAGAAAAAAGGATTTAGATTTCAAGGATCTAGATTCAAGTCTATATTTTGCCACGTACTACCTACGGGACATTGGGAAACACGTAACTTTTCTAAAACAGTTTTCTTTTTGTCTATATCTCAATCTCTATCTCTATGAGAAATAATAAAGAATAAAAATAATACTGGCATCAGCAAGGACAAAAATAACAACCATCCCAACTTACCTATGTTTATTCTAAAGATAATGTGGGATATATACTTTACACTTGCCAAAAGCCATGCAAATACCAGTTCTGATGATTATCATCCAGGAGCAGCTTCCTTCTCCCTGAGAGAGGAAAAAAGACTGCTGCGATTGCTATCCCTGCTCATTGACTACTGTGCTTCTTTCTCTACTGGGAGCCTAATCAAATGGAGCTGGAGGGGACAAGAAGCCGAATGAGATCATGGCAGCTACTTAATACTGCCAGATTAACCAATCAACTTCTATTAGGAAATTCTGAGGTATTGAATGTAAATCTGTCCTATAACTTGCCACTCATATCTGCAGGGTACTATGAAAATTATAAACAAACATAAATAACTAATTCATCACTGTAAAATAGAAACTTCATAGTTGACAAAACATTTCTATGTATCCTTAAAGGTTTTATCATTTTAGTGACTGGTAGGTAGTTTTGATTAAAAGAAAAAATCAATTGCATAGAAAAAAATACATGAGATTGAGAAACAAGTTTTTAACATGTATTTGATAATAGATTTTATAGAAGAAATGTTGCAACTGTTAACTTTTGGGTTTATTTCTATCTAGCAGCAATAAAATGTGTTGTCTATTTTTAGAAAGCATGTGCCATTTGGCAGGATATTGGGAACACAAACCAGATAGTGAAACAAGTTCCATGCAGAGGGTTTATATTCCTGTGACCTTAAGAACTAATTGAGTCCACATTTTCATCTTGCTCCAGCAATATGTCAGAAGAGAAAGCTCTACCAATTGTCTCCCTGGGGCAAAAACACCAAGTAAACAACTATCTACACACAAAAAAAACACCTTCATAAGAAACAAAACATAGGTGAGCACTCGGTACCTGGCTTTACCTTCATATCTCTAAAAGAGACACTGAAGAGATAGCAAAAACAGTCTTGAATCACTGATGCCATCCTTCCCCATCCCCAGCAGTGGAGGCAAGGTGCAGAGAGCATCTCTGGGCACTAGGAGAAAGAGAACACAGCAATAAGGCATTGAACTCAGTGCTGTCCTGTTAGAACAGAAAGGAAAACTCTACCAAACTCTACTAATGCCCACCCACAAAGGGAGCCTTTCAACGACCTCTACCCAGAGGGAAATCACCAATCCCAGTGGTCTGAACTTGAATGTGTGCAAACATTGCCACAGAAGGCCAAAGTACCCTCCCCTAACTCCAGGCTGCACAGTTCACAGCTCCAAAGTGAGAACCTTTCTACCATTTGAGGAAAAAAAATGGTAAAAGTGGGGAGGTCATTGTCCTGCATCTTGGATCTCAGCTCAGCCACAACAGTATAGGGCACCAGTCAGAGCAGGAGGCTACCATTCCAGGCCCTAGCTCCCAAATGACATTTCTAGACACACCTTGGGCCAGAAGGTAACCAGCTACCTCAAAGGAAAGAACCCAGTCCTACCAGCATTCATCACCTGCTAACTGAAGAGCCCTTGGGCCCTGAATAACCAGCAACAACAACCCAGGTACTAGATCGAGAGCCTTGGGGAGCCTCTAAGACTTGCTGGCTTCAGGTGACACTCAGCATACTATAGGATGTGGTGGCTATGGGGCAAAACTCCTTCTGCTTGAGAAAAGCAGAGGGAAAAGTAAAGGGGACATCTAGTACCTTAGGTACCAACACCACCACAGTGGGATAGAGCACTAAGCAGACTCTTGGGCTCCCCAGTTCCAGGATTTGACTCTTGGACAGCAGTTCTGGACTTGCCCTGAGTCCGAGGAGATCCCACTGCTCTGCAGGGTGAGTCCCAGGCCAGGCAGCAATCACTACAAGCTGACTTAAGAGACCTTGGGCCTCAGGGGAACATCAGTGGTAGTCTGGCAGTTCTTCTCATGGCCAGGGTTGGCAGGAGTTGTAGTTGTAGGATGATGCTCCTCTCTTTTTGGAAAGGGGAGGAAAGAGTGGGAAGAACTGCATCATGTGGTTTGAGTGCCAGCTCAGCTGCAATACAATAGAATACTAGGTAGACTTCTAAGGTTTTTGACTCTCATCCCTGACTCCTGGACAGCACTTCCAGACCCACTTGGGACCTGGGGGACCTCGCTTCCCCAAAAGGAAGGACAGAGACCTGGATGGCTTTACCACCTGCTGATTATAGAGCCCCAGGGCCATGAGTGAACACAGGTATTAACCGGGGAGTGAGTGCAACAGGCCTTGGGTGAAAACCAGCACTGTGCTGGCTTCAGGTCTGACCCAGCACAGTCGTAGTGGTGGTGAACACAGGGATGTTTGTATCAATCCACCCCTAGCTTTAGGTAGCTCAGAACAGAGAAAGAGACTCTGTATGTTTTGAAGAAAGTAAGGGAAGAGAACAAGAGTCTCTGCCTGGTAATCTAGAGAATTTTCCCAGATCTTGTCCAAGACCATCAAGATGTTATCTCTAGGGGTCTGCAAGAACAACATAGTTACTAGGCTTGGGGTGCCCCCAAAGCAGAAACAGTTTAGATCTTAACACGCAAGTCCTTTCAAATATCTGGAAAGCCTTCCCAAGAAGGACAATTATAATCAAGCCAAGGCAGTGAAGACTACAATAAATACCTAACTCTTCAATGCCCAGACACCAAAGAACATGTACTAGTACCAACACCATACAGGAAAACATGACTGCATCAACTAAACTAAATAAGGCACCACTGACCAATCCTGGAGAAACTGAGATATGTACCCTTTCAAGCAGGAAATTCAAAATAGCTGTGCTGAGTAAACTAAAAGAAATTCAAAATAACACAGAAAAGGAATTTAGAATTCTATTGGATAAATTTAACAAAGAGATTAAAATAATTAAAATGAATCAAGCAAAAATCCTGGAGCTGAAAAATTCAATTGACACACTAAATAATGTATCAGAGTCCTTTAATAGCAGAATAGATCAAGCAGAAGAAAGACTAGGTGAGCTTGAAGACAGGTTACTTGGAAATACACAGCCAGAGGAGACAAAAGAAAAAAATGTAAAAAGCAACAAAGCACATCTATAGGAAATAGAAAATAGCCTCAAAAGGCACAACTAAGAGGTAATGACCTTAAAGAGGAGATAGAAAAAGAGACAGGGATAGAAAGTTTATTCAAAGGAATAGTAACAGAGAACTTCCCAAATCTAGAGAAAGATATCAATATCCAAGTACAAAAAGGTTATAGAACACCAAGCATATTTAATCTGAAGAAGACTATGTCAAGGCATTTAATAATCAAACTCCCAAATGTCAGGAATAAAGAGAGGATCCTAAAAGCAGGAAGAGAAAATTAAAAAATAACATACAATGGAGCTCCAATACATCTAGTAACAGACTTTTCAGTGAAAACCTTACAGGCTGGAAGAGAGTGGTGTGACATATTTAAAGTACTGAAGGAAAAAAGATTACCCTAGAAAAGTATATCCCATGAAAATATCCTTCAAACATAAGGATAAATGAAGACTTTTCCCGATACACAAAAGCTGAAGGATTTTGTCAACAGCAGACCTGTCCTACAAGAAACGTTAAAGGGGGTACTTCAGTGAAAAAGAAAAGATGTTAATGAGTAATAAGAAATCATCTGAAGAGGATGGGTGCAGTGGCTCATGCCTGTAATCCCAGCACTTTGGGAGGTTGATGTGGGTGGATCACCTGAGGTCAGGAGTTCAAGACCAGCCTGACAAACATGAAGAAACCCCATCTCTGCTAAAAATACAAAATTAGCCGAGCATTGTGGAACATTCCTATAATCCTAGCTAATCAGGAGACTGAGGCAGAAGAATCGCTTGAACCTGGAAGGCAGAGATTGCGGTGAGCCACCATCAAGCCATTGCACTCCAGCCTCTGCAACAAGAGTGAAACTCCATCAAAAAAGAAAAGAAAAGAAATTATTTAAAGGTACAAAACTCACTCATAATAGTAAGTACACAGAAAATCAAAAGACTTTAAATGTGATATACAAACTACTCCTAAGTAGAAAGACTAAATGATGAACCAATCAAATATAATAACTACAACAGTTTTTCAAGACACAGCAAGTACAATAAGATATAAATAGAAAAAACAAAAATTTTAAAAGCAGGAGAACTAAAGAAAGTTTTTACTAGTTTATGCAAATATTGTGAAGTTGTTATCAGGTTAAAATAATGGGTTACAAGATAGTATTTGCAAGCCTCATGGTAACCTCAAATCAAAAAACATAAAATGGATACAGAAAAAAATAAAAAGAAAGAAATTAAATCATATCACCAGAGAAAATCATCTTCACTAGAGGAAGATAGAAAGGAAAGAAAGAAAAAGAAAGAAAAGAAAAGGAAAGGAAAGAAAGAAAGAAAGAAAAAGAGAAGAAGGAAAGAAAGAAGGAAAGAAAGAAAGAAAGAGAGAGAGAAAGAGACAAGCCCACAAAACAGCCAGAAAATAAAGAACAAAATGGCAGGAGTAAGTCCTTACTTATCAAAATTAACATTGAATGTAAATGAACTAAACTCTACTATCAAAAGACATAGACCGACTGAATGGATTAAAAAAAGAAAAGACCCATTCATCTGTTCCCTACAAGAAACACACTTCACCTATAAAGATGCACATAGACTGAAAAGGAAGGGATTCAAAAATATCATCCATGCAAATGAAAACCCAAAAAGAGCAGGAGTCACTATACTTAGACAAAATAGATTTCAAGACAAAAACTATAAGGAGAGACAAAGAATGACACTATATAATGATAAAGGGGTCAATTCAGCAAGACGATATAACAATTTTTAACATATATCACCCAACACTGAAGCATTCAGATATATAAAGAAAATATTATTAGAGCTAAGGAGAGAGATAGGACCCAATACAGTAATAACTGAAAACTTTAACAGCTCACTTTCAGCATTAGACAGGTCTTACAGACAGAAGTCAACAAAGAAATATCAGACTTAATCTACACTATAGACCAAATGGATCTAATAGATATTTACAAAGCATTTCATCCAAGAGTTACAGAATGCACATTCTTTTCCTCAGCACATGAATCACTCTCAAGATTAGACCATTTGTAAGGTCATGAAACAAGTCTTACAACATTGAAAAAACATATATATCAAGCATCTTCTCTGACTACAATGGAATAAAACCAGAAATAAAAAATAAGAAGAATTTTGGAAACCATACAGACATGGAAATTAAACAATATGCTCCTGAATGACCGGTGTGTCAACGAAGAAATTAAGATGGAAATTGAAAATTTTATTGAAACAAACGACAATGCAAACACAATATCCCAAAACCTATGGGATATAGCAAAAGCAGTACTCAGAGGGAAGTATCTAGTTATAAGTGCTTACATCAATAAAGAAGAAAAACTTCTAATAAAGAGCAAAACAAACCCAAAATTAGAAGGAGAAAATAATATTAAAAATAAGAGCAGAAATAAAATTAAAATGAAAACACAATACAAAAGATTTATGAAGCAAAAAGTTGTTTCTTAAAAAAATTGAGAAACCTTTAGCTAGACTAAGACAATCAAAATAAATATAATCAGAAATAAAACAGGAAATATCATAACTGATACTGCAGCAATTCAAAGGATTGTTAGTGGCTACTATGAGCAGCTATATAACAATAAATTGGAAAATCTAGAAGAAATGGACAAATTTCTACATACCCACAACCTACCAAGATTCAATCAAGAAGAAATCCAAAACCTGAACAGAACCATAATAAGTAACCAGATTAAAACCATAATAAAAACTCTCCCAGTAAAGAAAAGCCAGGCTGGGTGCAGTGGCTCATGCCCCTAATCCCAGCACTTTAAGAGGCTGAGGTGGGTGAATCACCTGAGGTTGGGAGTTCAAGACAAGCCTGACCAACATGGAGAAACCCCGTCTCTACTAAAAATACAAAATTAGCCAGGCGCAATGGCGCATGCCTGTAATCCCAGCTACTTGGTAGGCTGAGGCAGGAGAATCGCTTGAACCTGGGAGGCAGTGGTTGCGGTGAGCCAGGTCAGGCCATTGCACTCTGGCCTGGGCAACAAGAGTGAAACTCCATCGAAAAAAAAAAAAAAAAAGCCCGGAACCTGATGGCTGCACTGCTAAATTCTACCAAACACTTAAAGAGCAAACTGATGCAAGAACAGAAAATCAAACACCACATGTTCTCACTCATAGGTGGGTGTTGAACAATGAGAACATATGGACACAGGGAGGGGAGCATCACACACTGGGGTCTGTC